>PNEQ01099640.1:28684-48556 GCA_003012365.1 Medauroidea extradentata | reverse complement strand
TGTCACTCAGGTCTAAATTCCGGGAGGTTCTGGGCTCGAATTCCGTTAAAAGCTGCGTGCAAACGTTCAATTCTGACACACAAAAACTACAAGGCAGATCGAATTAGTGCAATTTACATGTAGTCTTTAAAAGGGGTAAAATTGCAGTTCGCTTTCCACTTAGGTTCCTCTACAATATCAGCTGACATATCGTCGGTATTCTGCCAAAAGTGATTAAGTCATAAATGCTATTTCGTTTAAAAACAGTAATAAATTGTAGATATTAACAAAAATGTGGTATGTTACTATACTGTGACACAACAGTACGAAACGACGAATAGACTTTAAACTTGGGCAATTGTTCGTGAACAACATATACATATTCCTAGCATTTTTATAATTTTATCTCATTTGACATTGTCACTTTTGGCAGTAAACCGACGATATATCATCTCACTAATCTCAGGTTTCGGGCACCAAATACGTTTCCGCGAAACCTTTAACTCTCTGAAACTTTGTAATGTCAATAAAGTTAAAGTGAATATTTTGACAATATATAATTGAGGGCACCGTCACCAATGGTTGTGCACAGGGTAAACAGATGTTTCTCATTCGATTAACCTCTTACCTTAGGTGTCTGTAATTACCCCACAACGTCAAATAGGCAGGGCTATAAATAAGGCCCAGGCGAAGTCGTTGTTAGTGGCAGGGACAAACTTAAGACTGCTTTTCGCATGGACAGCTATAGCTACTTATCCTTCTGCAGAATTAGTTCAACTAGCAGCTTGGACATTCTAACACTTGATGACTGAAGTACCAATCTTGTGTACAAAGAGGTTTTTCAATTAAAGTAAATATTATCAGTTACGAATAATACTCGCGAGCAAAGCCGCGGGGGACTGCTAGTAATATATAAGGTTAATGTGCTGAATATTTAACTTTTAATACACGTTCACTGAATATTATTTATGGTACTATTACCTACAAAGCATAAACAGAAAAGAGTTATTCATACTGTAGTTACTATCTCAAATGGCAGATAATATCTTAGCGCTGGTTTCAAATTCAATAAGCATTACTTTATTTCTAAAATATTACTGCAACCATAACTTTCGTAACGAGTTACATCCTAAAACAGTTCACTTAATGAAACATTAACTAGCTTTTTTTTAAAACATAAAGTTCTATAGTGTACAAATTTTTAGAGTCTGTTGATATTAATTACCACGACCGGTTTTACAACTTTTCTACATGTTTAAGACACCAACAAGGCGTCCATCCGGTATAACTTCCTGTAGTTTGTTAAGTTGACATTCCTTTACTGCAAATACCCACGCCAACTCCACAGTGTGAAGGTAGTTATTTCTTCGCCGCGGGTACTGGCTGGAAATTAACAAAGTCATTTAACACTATTATAAGGTTGAGAAGCTAATGTAGTTGCAATGCCAAGTGACCTCTTGCAACATAACGTATGGGGGAAAATGTGTGTGTGAGTATACCGGTGTTCATGAAAGTACGTTACAAACCTTACGAAATAATAATTCCTTCCAAAAAATGAGGTAAAGTTATGCATTGAAAAGTTTTTTGGCTGACGTATATCGTAAGTGCGAAACTTGCATTTAAAATTGAAATTGAAAACAAGAGTTGTTGAAATAACAAAAAGTAAGGGAAAATAAACTACGCATTTTCGAGTTCGGATTAATTAGTCTATATCAAGATATATAATCTATGAAAAAGAATTGTATTGAATGTGTTTCACCTTTTTTGGCATGTAATTTTTTATGGATATAAATTGACACTGTTTGTAGCAGGAGGCACCAATGGGGAAAAAAAAAAACAGTAGTTCGTCTGGTTGTAACACCCTCAAATGGGACCAATTTTTTTAACACTATTTTTTGTTAGTTTTAGCGACAATGAGACGTCATTTAAGGGCGTTCAAGCGGGGAGAAATCATAATCTTATGTTTGTATGAAACAGTGTTAGTTTTGTAGACGCACTCAGGAATATATTTTTCTCTTACAAAAAAAAAAAGCTAGATTAGTTATCCCATAATGGCATTTCAAAGTCAAATTATGCGTGTTCTTCGATCTAATAAGCCGCAAAAATCATAAAACATAATTAAATAAAAAAAATCACGTTGAAACTATGTGACATGGGCAACTGCTTGGCATATGTAAAAACCAAATACAGTACAAAATATTTGCAAACAAAATTCAAAATTTCAGCAATTTTTTAACATTAAAGTAATGTTATGTAATATATTTTTATATATGTCAAACAATATACCGTGAGATGTAGCTTCAACGTGAAATTTTCTTCCTTCCATTTTCATTTGTTTTTGTGGCTTATAAGAGCGAAAAAACCCGTATATTTTTACTTTGAAATGCCATTGTTGGAAAACTGGATACCTAAGCAATTTTTTTTGTAAGAGGAAAATGTACTCCGAAGTAACGTGTACAAAACTAACAGTTTCATACAAATATAAAATTACTATTTTTCCCCACTTGAACGCTCTTAAACGCCACTACGAAGCCACAGGATTGGTTGTCAATCCTGTACAAACGTCGTTGATACGTAATTTTTTGGTAATAGAATGGAAGAGTTTAGAGATGTGATGAACGTATTGTTTATATTTAAGATTACGACGCTGCTTTCAACTGAAGCACATGAACATTCCGATAGCAGTTTGTAATTCATCAACGTACAATCGCTTATTTTAACGCCAACGAGCAAAATAAATGTGCTTTGTGCTAAAATTTGACTACAGAATTTCTATTTTGCCACCCAGGAAGATAAGACATGTTAAAATATGCTAATTTCAACTGTTTTTATAGCAGATAGCGCAGACGGCGCAGCGTTTTCCTCTGATGTTGATTTTTTTAGACAACGGATCTTTCTGAGCTTCAGCTTTATAAAGAGTTCCTTTCTCGTCCTGGTCTGATAAGAGAAATCCGGACCTTGAAGCCTGGTTCTGCTATCGTTTCTTTGGCACAGATCCACGGCCGGCTCTCATCAACCCGTCCCACTTTTTTTAATACGGCAGAAATAAAAGAGAGGTTTTCCAGTCGACACACACAAAGGAGAGGAGGACATAGTGCCAAAATGAAACAATCTCTGGCGCACCCAAGCTTTCACTGGCGAAATGTGGGAAAGAGAGAACAAAGGGATCGGGCAGAAAATCGTAAATTTTCATTTCCTAAACCACAAGTGGATGAAAGACAAAGAAGCAAGCGGTAGTTATTTAAATCCGACATTGGTTCGTATTTGCTTGACGATTTCAGTCCGTTTTAAAGACCTTCAAAACATAGAATATGTTTATGAGAATGAAAAACCTCCTCGTGAATCCTGGGCGCTAAAACAGTCTCCAAACACTTCATGCAAGGATATAGCTGAAAGACACAACTGCTATTAGACGAATAACAAACTGACAGTATCGGCATACGTGGATTATCATTTTCAATGGAAGCACTTGAATAACTAGAAAATAACGTCAGGTCATATATATATAATACACTGGAACTTAGGAAACAGTAAATTTTCTCCGTGATTAACTATTACTGTAACGTTTAAACGAAAATTTTATTTGCGGCAAAAAAACTTTGCTGTGGCACATATTCAAACATTTCATGAGGCAACGAAAGTGTTTTACTGTGTAAAAAAATTAACTATTTATAAATTACGTGCTTTATTAACTTATTAAGGGGAGTATTATACAATTTTACTGTATTTTCAGTTTTTGAGTCATAACCTTTATTCCAATTGTATTATCAAAATTTTCTCTTCGACAAAGCTCAGTATATATTCTTGATACACATCTTGACATAAATATTAATGGAACCATTCATTAATTTGTCATGCAGAATCATTGTGACAGAATTCTTGAAAGTTAACCTATAATTCTCTTGCAATGATTCTGCATGACAAATTAATTAGACACTCCATTATTATTTATGTCAAGCAATTTATATTCTTTGTCGAAGAGAAAATTTTGGTAATGCATTTTGAATAAATGTTGTGACTTAAAAACTGAAAATACAAAAAATTTGTCTAACACTAACCCTTAAAACTGTTAAAACATTTTTACTGAATTATCTACATAAATCAAACACTGCACTCATTATCGTTCGCCGACTCGTACATTTGTAACCAATAGAATTACGTATTACAAAAATAATGCTGTAACAAAAACTAAAACAACGATTAAATGTGATTATACAATTGTGCAACACTGCGAGAGCGTCAGTGCGGCAAAAGTGGCTAGCCAATCAGAGGAGAGCAGGCAGACGACAGCGATGCGAAGGGCTGCTGTAGGGCATGTTACATCGCAGTTGCGAAATTGGCATGCGAACAGGAAGAAGAAGAAGAACACAGCAGTGTTTGTAAACAGAAACTACAAAGAAGAAGAAGAATAAAACACCAGTACATTTGTAAATATAGGCCTACAACGAATGAGTCGCGAAGATGAGCATTTAATAATATATATTATATAATTTTACCAATCAAATAAATTTAGCATACGACCTAAACACATGCAACCGACATATTAACATGGTGTGCGTACCAATTAACGTATGTGGATAATTTTATTCCATGTGTCAAGTTGTACAAAGCCAGCAGAAGAGCTGTTACAGAAGAAGTTCGGAAGCGGGAATTTCTTTATAACCCTCGCCATAACTTTAACAGCAATCAACTGGAGAAAAATAATGCTTGGCTAGAAATCACCAACAATTGGTATTCGTTTGTTCATTTTCATCACTTTTTCTGACGAAAGATGGCACTAAAAGCAACTAAACGCATAGTCGCTGTCGCATTATTGTAAAATCGACTGACAAGTAGTGTGCGAAGTTCGCAGGCCTTCGTATTGTCAGTCGTCGCTGTCGCAGTGTCGCACAATTGTGAAATCGGTTTAAACATGTTTAAGTAAAAACGCAATCACATAGATATGATATTTTAATTTAAATAAATCACATGTATATCAAATTACAATGAAAAATGATATTCTGTAGCATTTACAAATCTTCGATAAGTTAGGAAAATGTAAGTATGGACGCCATCAACAAATAAAAAAAAACAGTTTTTTTATTACCAAACTGAACAAAATGTCGATTATTTTAAAATAAAATCACTTTAACAATAGTTCTTAATATTCTTAACCTGAAATACGCTCGAACTTGCAAAAAGAAAAAATACATTAAACATAATTTGAGAGTACTCTCAAATATTGGAGGGGACGATTTCCTTCTGTTTAAGTAATGAGGGGAGGGGGGGCGGGTTCATGTTCCCCCAGTCATCCACCTATTGAAGGCCATGTCTGCGACACGAAACTGCTTTTCATCTTCAAACAGTTCTTGGAATAGAGATGTATGGCCAAGGTAAACATTGTTGTATACGTATACGTGACGTATTGTCGTTTAATCACATTATTAAGAATATTCAGAAACTCAACTCGACAATCTGTCACAGTAACCTGTGTCCATAAAATAGTTGTGGTACAAGTTCAATGGTTGCCTGTATCACACTGCACCAAGGCCGGGTCCAGCGGGAAGTTGGTCGTGGAAGGGGGAGGGGGGGGGGCAGGAAAGCCAGTCTGCCCCGGGTGCCGGGCTAGACAGTTAAAAAAAAATTGTACTTTGACAAAAAAAATTCTTTGGAAATATTTTCAAAAAAAAATCTTTTTAATTTTACAACAATACTGTAAACTTTACAGGAAATATTTGTAAATATACAAATACGTCAGCGTACAAACACTTTTGTATGTTTGCAAATAATATGTGCACTGATACAAATAAATTCTTAGACATGTTACAACAACTTATTGAAATGTCACACTATTTCTTTTGGCAACCATTTTCAAAAAACAGTCTTATTGTAGAAGTACAAATTAAAATGTGAGAGGGAGAGAGAGAGATAGTTATTTTGTTTCACATTAAACACTCTGCTCTCAAAAATATATCTCACTAGTCCTCATAGGTACTTTGAAATTTAGACCACTTTCATGACCTGCAACATTCTTGCTGTAGTGCCTGGACTGAAAATATTTTTGACGTTAGTTTTTAAGTTATTTCTAGTAAAAGTAAATTTTTTTTTACTGTCTAGAAGGCTGGGAAGGGAGGGGGTTAGAGAAAATGTTAACTTAGGAATGAATGGAAGGTGAGAGGGGGTGCATATCACAATTCTTATCCCGGGCGAAGGAAAATCTAGACCCATCCCTGAATGCACCCATCTGAAGAATATACAGAGCTCGTTATAAGCTGTTACAGAGCCTATACATATTGTTAAAAAAAAAAAATTCCAATTTAAAACGAAAATTAAAGATGGATGTTTAAAACATGTAATTCTGCAAAAACAAATAATTTAATTTAATTTTACCATAGTAAAAGTTTATATAATTATGCTTTTTTGGCAAAATAGAATACGTATTTCCGTTATGGATGTTTCAGGAATAAAACTTTGCAGAAAACCTGCTTCACGTTTATGCACCACAATCATTTATGTGCAAGTATGGATGGAAGGATTAGTTGTTTTGTCTTAGTACCTATATCTTTAGAACTTGTTATGAAAACATAATTAGTTTCAGTAAAAACATTTGTGATAGAAAGACCTTCACGTAATATAATTATTAAAATAATCTTCATGAAAAATGTTAAAAATTAAATTTAAGAACATTTTACGTGGTTACATATTATGAACATACCAATTTCGTATGCAATTAAAATTATACCTCTTTACAATTTTCATAGTTTCAGTATCCGTTTATAACGATCTTTGCATATTGTACGAACATGTGATATGCTCCACAGGCAGCTACTTTATTTCTATCTTTTAGATTATCAGGAAACCACTCATTGAAGTCAGTGACTGAAGAAGTAGAGGAAACATCTTACTTTGGTGGTATTTAAGTGTAAGAGTTTATAGGATACGATGAGGAGGGGGTTATTTGTGGCGAAGCATACCTGATACACTGGAGCAGGATGAACCAATGCCTTGAAGAGCTCTGGCAAGGAACAGCACGCTGTAGCTACGGCCGAAGGCGAAAACTGCAACAATGCACACCAGTCACGCTAGAACTTATTAACGAAGTCACATATAACTTTTCTATAATGTCCAGATAGTCTTAACATTTATAGTACTTAAGAAATAACTCTATGCCCCTTCATCCAAGCTCCAAAATCAACGGAATTCTTCCACGTAGCTGTCAGAAATTTTACAACTCCCGTACATCTCAAATGCTGTCTGTACCTTCATTAGAAATATTATATACTGTATTTCATAATGTGTATTGGTATAAGCAAAATTTGTGAACATTTTATGATAAATTAAATACGCCAAATGTGGTATAAAAGCTAAATAGTATGTGTTTGATAAGACAGACACTAAATTTTATCTCTGACTCTGATGAAACCTAGCCCTCCATTAGACGGTCTGCTTTCCATTCAAGCTTTGGTCTCGGCCGGATTTTTACATGTGGGAAATGAGACGGACATGGACGTGAGCCGACAGTTTTTTCTGCGATCTCCCGTTCCCTCGTCTTTGAAGCGTCGTTGCTCCACGCCCTAATTTTATCAGTTCTTTGTGCAGGCATATCCGTCCGAGGAAGCAACCAGCTTCGAATTCACCCGGCTGTCTCTCATACACGGTACCCTGTCTGAGGTGGGAAGGCACGTTGATTTATAATTTACTATTAAATGGATGGCGTAAAATTCCACTTGCTCACTATAACCCTGTTCTGAGCGCACTATAGAAGAATACCAATATGTTTTACATTTCTTGCGAGGCAGATTCACATCTGGGACACGCATCAAGGTGGTTGCCTGGCCAAACGTTCGCGGCCCAGACGTGGAGTATCCTTAACGACGACGTAGCACGGTGTAGAACGCCTCACCCTAGCCTCTAGGCGCATGTCACGGTATTGGAGTGTAGTATTATCGCCTATAGATCGTCTCTATGGGGGATAAAGTGTTGACCTTGTTATTTTATAATGTAGTATTATATATAAAGGCGTATTGTACGCGCATATTTTTTTTTTATAAATTAGTCGCCAAAATGTTTATACTGAAGTGTTATTTTTAATAAAATGAATGAATTAATAAAAGTACCAATGTTCTGAAATTGTGGCAAGCTGACAGGCATCGCGTCGACGTCTATTCAAGGAGGCGCAGCTCCGCCACTCTTTGACGAATAACCTGACGTCACCGATCATACAGACACGTGAAAATTTTAAACAAGTATTCTCGCGAATATCACGCCCGCCACTCTCTGCGTCATTGGACGGAGCGTTTAATTGAAAGATGTAATCCAAAACCACAATCACGCTCGTTTAGCGAGTAGTCCGCCGGACCTACGTTTGCCTCGCTCAGAGGTCCAGGACCAAATTCCTTAGTCAAAAAATCACAGATAATCCCGACCCACGGAACACTCGCAGACACCACTACCGCCTGGTTCAGGCCTGTGTCCCTTAAGACGCTCGTCTACCTATAGAGCTATTTTCCGCGTTGGAGGCTAAGAAGCGACGGAGCGATAAGGACGACACTTGCACGCGCATCAAGTGCCTCATCGCCACTACATAATGCTATCAACCAGCGCCTAGTGTTCTCGTCGTGCTGCATGTACGTATGGGACTGTAAGCGGCGACCCTGTAATTTTATTGGTGGGAAGTTTTAAGGAAAGTCCAACGCAGGGCCTTATACTAGTTTCGCAGACATTCGTCCACAATATTGTGAGGCACGGCAGTCTGAAAATGCCGTTTTCGGCCATGCTGAAGGGCTTAAAAATGGTGTTTTCGACACACGTGATGTGTTGAAAATTGTATTCCGCCCTGGTCTGAAATGTTATTTCTTTTCGTGCGAAACCCGCGTGACCACACGTGGAATTGTTTGTTTATAAAACGTGTATTTCAAACCCACTGCAACGCAGTTTGAGAGGCAGGTAGACGGGCGTCTTAATTTATAAACATAATCGCTGTTCGCGGGACACACCGTGAACACGACGCCTGTCTTCCTGGAAGGGTCAGGTCAAAGTTCCTAATTCATAATCGCAATGAATCCCTATTCACAAAACAACACGACTACCTCCCACATGGGGCCAGGCCCAAATCCCTTTAAAATACGCGCTTTCGGCGGGCAACGCGTGAGGCCGGTTCAAAATAGGACAGCCAATCAGCGAACTACTTCAACTATAGCCACGCGTTCTTGCAAGGAGTCCTTAGCTTTCCCGACTACTCTGCAATTTATTTATACTTATTTTCATTTTTCAGCATTAAATTATCACACAATTTAAAATTATTATCACATAGTTGTTAATGATTAAACATACACATTACATAACCACCTAAGCATTAATTACGAATTAATATTTGCCTTTCTTACTTTATGGCCACTAATTGGCTACCCCCTACCCTTCTTTTTCTTGGGTTGGTGTGTGTGCTAGCATCAATTCAAGAGTGTTCTCTCCTCCATTCCTTCTTTGGGGAAACAAGAAAAATGGGCTTGTTTTTTTAAAGCATGCATAATCCCGCTGCCTGACGCTGGCGACACAGCTTCCCAAAACAAATATAGTGTTGGCTGTATTGTCTGGAGTCCCTGTGGTGTGACATGTTTCTCCTTCTGACGTTGGGAAGGAAGAGGTTGCAGACCACCAACAACGCATTTTTCTTGGGACCTCGCTTAGAATTTACAAAAATTATTTTCAATAGAAATTATTATAATACCCTAAAACATATATTTACTAATCATTCATAATGGCTACTCAAAATGCCGATTACAATACCTAAAAATTAACGCAAAACACCAGTTTTTGCGTATCCGGTTGCGAAATAACCAGATAATTACCTTTTTATGATTCCTGGAGGACCTGAAATGAGAATACACGCATGTAAGGTTATTTGAATGTAATTTTTAAAAAACAAGTTGAGCAATTTTCGAATAAACGTCTATCGGCCGAATGTCTGCATAACATTCAGTGGCTTGGGCAGGCGGTCACCTTGAAATACACCTTGATCAGCCGTATATTATTCTTTGTATTTATTACAGGCAGCAGTGCAGCAATGTGGCCTAAAGAATATATATTTAATACCAATTAAATTGAGTAACTGATACGACAGTCGTTACACCTTGCTGCATATGGGTGTCAGGGGTTATTTCCAAAGTTACTAATCCCACTCAATGGGTAAGCAATTTGGTTATTGTTGAGAAACCGAGTGGTGGGTTAAGGATCTGCATATACCTCAACAATCTCAACTAGGTTATTCTGAAGAAATACACCCAATTCCTTCATCAGAGTGAGTGAGACAGAGGTTTAGATTATTTAATGCTGATGAGGGGTGACATTCGGTGAGTATGGAGAGGTGCTAGAATGAAAGGGCGGGGGAAAGGTTAGACCCCCGAGAAAATTCGCCGACCAACGGCATCGTCCGGCACGATTCCCACTTGAGAAAACCCGGGGACCGACCCCGCCGGGAGTCGACCCGGATCGTCTTGGTAGGAGGTGAATGGTCTGGCCATTCGGCCACCGTGGCCCTCCTTCGCCAGAGGATCTTGCACCACGACTGGGAGGATTTAAGTATTACGCCATGTGCGGTCTGTCTGATGTATTTTTGCAGGTTCCCCGCTTATGTTGTTTTGTTTCGTCATTTGGCAGGTACAAATTAAATCGTCTCCCATTCGGTCTGAGCTATGCGCCTGAAATTTTCCAGAGAATAACAGCCAAAATTTTTGGTTATATTTAATATGAAGAAATATACTTTGATTATATAACCATGATGGCTAATTCTCAGACGGAGTTGGAGGCTGTAGTTCATAGGATGTTAGATAGAGCAAGAGAGTGTAATATCGAATTGAATAAGTCCAAGTGTAAGCTATTTAGGAAATGTAATCTCTGCTCAAGACATTGAACCAGACGGATAACACGTTGATGCTACTTTCCACATGCAAAGGCCCACAAATAAGGTAGAGTTGTTACAGTTTATTTGTCTAGTGAAATATGTCAGTCGACTCATTTCTAACATAGCAAAGATTTCTGCTACTTTAAGAATCCTCACGGCAGCAATGCGCCTTGGTAATGGTCAAATCAGCAAGAGCTAGTGTTGGTATTTATAAAGAATATCATATCCTGTGCACCTGTTCTAGGTGTCTATGGCCCTAATCTGGAACTGGCAATCCAAACTGAAATCTCCTCCCTGGGAACTGGTTGTTGTGCTTTACCAAAAGGCAGACTAATTGTTTTTGCTTCTAGAAGCTTAACTAGTACTGCACGAAAGTGGGCACCCATTGATCAAAGTATCATTAAAATTTTCTACGATTCTCAGTTACAATGATCCACCGACCAGGGCGTATATAACCAACAAACTGTCTCGAGCATCCTTGGAGTCTACAGAAATGTCGGATGACTTACTGTTTGCTGTACTTTCCCTTTTATCCACTCTTCCCACATTTGATGTCATGAAAGAAGAGTTTCGAGAAACCACTGCCAGAGATCTCCAACTGTTTGTTCAAGTGAATGTGATGTGTGAAGGTTTGCCAAGTGAAAAATCTTTGCGGCCTGACTGTTGATTAGTGTCCTGGAAGCTCAGGCACTTGTTCGAAATTGAAGATGGATTGATTTTTGTAGGGCCAAACCTATTTGCTCTTCTTGCATAAGGATCTGCAATGCTTGATTTACAAAACCCATTTTGGTATCAATAAATATAAAGCCAGGACAAGGGAGGTTTTGTACTGGCACAAATTGTACGAGACATAGAGAGGTTAGTCAGTGGTTGTGAAGTGTGCCAGGTGTATCAGAGAGCCAATATTAAAGAATCATTGTTGCCTCGTGCAATCCCTTATATGCCTTAGGCCCAGTTAGGTACAGACATACTGGAGTTTGTGGGCAAAAGTTTCTTCGTCATTGTTAACTACTATTCAAAATGAGGGGAAGCCAAACTTTTAGTATCAAAATCAACAGGGGAAGTTATACGGAAATTCGAAGAAGTATTTGGCACCTTTAGCAGTCCAGATTTAATAGTTTGAGACAATGTACCGTTCAACGGTTACGAGTTCAGGCAGATATTCGCGTTCTGCAATTTTAAAGTTAGGACCACCGGCCCACATTTTCCTCCGGCTAATGGGCTAGCTGAAAGGGCAGCTGGCATTGTTTAACGCATGCTTAGTAAATAGACAGAGTGTAAAATTATCTTCTCGTAGGCACTCTTTGCGTACAAAAATATCCCGACTGTTGGAACTGGACTATCCCCAGTCCAAATGTTGTTATATCTGTGCTTGAATATGAAATTCCCATTCATTCCGACCTGTTAAAACCTCACGTTCGTGCAAATGCACCTGCTAGGCTAAAAAATCGTCAGGTCAACCAAAAGTGTTATTTAAGTCCCTTCCTGATCTCTGCCCAGGTCAGCCAGAGTTCAGCAGGAAAATAAGTGGACCCCAGCAATAATTCTCTATAGGTATTATGCTCCACGTTCTTACTTATTCAAAACACTTGATGGCACAATCTATCGGAGAAACAGGAAACATCTAAGGCTGTTCCTAAAGTTCTGTTAATAATGAACTGTTAGTTAGGGAAGCTGTTGCCAAAACAAAGCAGTGAAACAGAGATGATAGAAAGTAATTCTGACCTGACTGCTGGAGGCGTTGATCATGAATTAACAGATGTCTTGTGACCAACATAAAAGTCAATTAGGGTCATTATGAAGCCTCAACATCTGAAAGACTATAAGTTTGTAACAATATCTATTTAAACATTTGTGCAACGCATGTCAAGAATTATTGTGAACTGTAAATTTTTCAAAGAATTACTGTGTACTGTAAGACTGTCAAGTTATTTTCAGGAGGAAAACTGTGTGAAATGTCAGGAAATGTGTATTACTAAGCAGATGCATTTTTGTAAAGTATAACTTACTTCGAAGAAGTTTGTGAAATGTCAAATCAGTGTAAATTGTTACAAATGTGTGGTTTTCTTCTCAGTGTCTACGTGACTGTCAATTGTACTGCTATCTTGTTTTAAAAAATTGTAATTACTTTTATATTAATTAAGGGGGATATAAAATACATATGTCGTGAACGTTGGCAACAAAGAACGATGGTCAATGAACCACGCCAACGTAGCGGTAGTTACTGTTTGGAGACTGAATGAAGTCCTACAAAAATGGGTATCTCGTGTTTTTCTTATAGACTAAACATTATTACTCCTTATGTATATGATGAGTAGGAGCTCATAAAATCCCCCTGGTTAACTGATTCCCTCGCTTGTGTACTTAAAGAGTCAAATGGAACCACCGCGGCGAGAATCCAAATCACCTATCGATTTCACTTGTATAAAGAGTAGCAGGCGCACAAACATTCTCGGGCGGACGAAATTGCATTATTGCCTTTGATCCTCCTCGCTCGCCTGTTATTACGTGATTAGTTCATTTGCTGGAGTTACGGTCACGCATCAAATCAGACGTGTTTGTTAACCCCTGTCTGTGTTACCGATACGCGGTCAGTGAGCGTGGTGATCGGATCAGGTTTAATAATCGGAGCTACCGCCCGTCGCTTTGACGATTTCACGCTCAAACATTTGATTCCCGTTTCCACGAAGTAAAGACCAAAGCAAACACTTAAAATATTTGAAGTAATATGCATTATTCTTTCCTTTGTGATATTTATGAATACTTGCCCCCCCCCCTTTTTTATCAGCTACTAAGGGTGAAAGTAGGATATTTCATATGCTTAATAAATAAAAAAAATTTAGTCGGATTCTAATTCGAAGTGTTCTGATCTACATGTGAGAGCTAAGTTACGAATTGCGCGCTTTTCTGAAACACACACACACTCTCTCTATGTATATATGTATATAATTTGGTTCAGTATAATTATCTGTCGGGTATTAAATTAAAGCAATTTCTTATAATAGTTTGCTACTATTTGGTGTGGCATATGAATATTTGCGAACAACTTATGGCATGGTTTCACAGTCAAACTGATGAATTTAGTGAGGGAGAAAACACAAGTTATGTAGACTCTGTACAAATTCTCTGCCTTGCATTTATTAGCTCAATATTTGGAAACATGTTAGGGAGTCTTTTATAGAAAAATGATGGTTTCGTTAAATCCATTCGAATCTCAGCATATGATACAAACAAACGGTGTTGAAAAGTGGCTTATCCAGTTATGTGTGCAATGAAAAAGATGCAGATGGAGAACTTCCAATAGTTATATTGATAGGCAAATTCACGGGTTCACTGACAGGTAGACTAGCCTTCAAGAATATCTAGGTATTCGGGCCGACAGTAGCTGATCTTTAGCTGGTCGCTAACGCAGTGCTACAACATTACTGGTCCTGCGTTCAGCTGCTTCTTTATGATGCACTCAGAGCCTTCCGGGAGGTGACGAATTCGGCTGGACTCCACAGTCCTGTATATACTCTATCTTCAGCTTCTTGTTCTCCGGCTGCTGCTCCAGTGAGTGGCCAGTCGTACATTTGATATGGTAGCGCGGGGATCAGTGAACGCGTTCTCATGAAGCTCTGCTATTGGTTCATAGTCATCAAGAAAGAGATTCATTTACAGGAACACAATCGCGAAAGTATTTAACGTCTACAAGTATTTGAAATCTACCGTCTTCTCAAATGAATTCGCGAAGTTTCCGGGTATGCGGTCATAGTGCATAACACGCCATGAGATTTTCTTAAAAAAAAAAAAAAAAAAATCGTTACAGATTATTTTCTAGAAATTCAACAACCAGAGAGCTGCGTAAATTTAATAATGAAGTGTGTGTGATTCTTTGAGTCACATCAGTTTGACTAAGTAGAGGGGGATATTTTGGTCAGCGCTTGAGGGAAGTCCTACGGGGTGCTGGTTTACACGCTGGAGGTTATAAGAAGGGAAAATTGTATAGGCAGCAATGGTAAACACATAAATAATAAAAATACTGACTTAATGCGCGGACATTAATGTGGCCGGCTGCTCCTGGTGCCAAGCGATGTGCAGAACTTCAGACGTTACAGGATTATTCGAAAACTGCTCAAAGCGCATCAGTGATGCCTACTTAGGAACACTACACGTGTGCATACCCACTTCAAGCTCGCCACTATCATTAAAGCATATTTTTCTAGCTGTCGAAAATGGAGAAAACTGGGTGTTATTTTGTGGTCCTATGAAAGTACGAAAATATTGGTGCAGAATATTTTAATAATTGGTAAAGTGTGAATAACACACCTTTTATATTTAATATTACGGCATAATTAGATAGGTCACCCCTTAATGTCTCATAGAGGCGTATTGTCGGCTAGAAGATTGCACGCCAGTTCACAAAGTAGCACGTAGAGACTAGAGTGAGCCAAAATGCGCGTACTCTGTCACCCTTAACACTTCCACGCGTCAATGCCTAGAATTAGTAAAATACGTTCACCGAGACGGCCACCTTAAATTTGCCGCGCAGTGGTTTTTGTGTTAGTCTGTTTTCAATAGTACCCACTTTAAGTGGTGGCAAGTACTAGAGGCACGAGAATGTCGAGTATTAGGCTGAACGTAAGAAAGGTATACTTCACTGTTGTACACATCTTTGACGACTGCAAGCCAGTAAGTAACAACAAGGAAAATAGTTCGTTGGGATTTCACGTTCTACTTGCTTGTACGGTCAGACCAATAGTTAATCGGCTGTCAAGATGAATACGCGAGATACTCATGCTTCTATTGATAATTTTATTTGTGGAAAGTATGGCTTAAGTTCATACAAATGCTTCAGATTTTTAGATTTTGCCAAAAAAGTAGGTATTCCTCTAGATATAGCAGTCTGGAAACGCATTTTATAGCAATTGAGAACCCCCCCCCCCCAAAAAAAAACATGACTTTAGTATACGTGTTGTAGTTGAAGAATGTAAATATAAATATCGTATGATGAGGTCACCCGAGGACCTCGGGATGCAAACTTTCAACTGGACGCCTGTAGGCTTGCCCCGAAGGATAGCACGGAATGAGGCCCTATAATGGAAGCGCTGGGAAAAAAACACTGAGAAAAACCGCCGACAACCCACGTGCGAAAATCCGACAACCGACAACCCACCGGGAATCGAACTCTGATCGCATTGGTTGGAGGGGAGTGCGCTAGCTACTGTGCCAACCATGGCCACCTTGTGACGGTAACGTTAGGTGAATGTGGAGCAGTGAGGGAGACAACAGTGAGAGAATCAGCAGTACCCAGTCAAAACCAGACGGTTAAATTTACGACCCAACCGGGAATCACACTCGGACCGCTGTGGTGAGAGGCAAGTGGTCTGACAACAAATCTAAAATGTTAATGTTTGACACTTAATGCATAACCCAGTTACCTCACCATTGTGCTATACATACAGCTGATGAGTTTTGGTGAAAATATTTCTGCCCCATTTTGTTGCATTGTTTTAAGTGCATATGTACAACTTTGCTTCGTGATCAGTGATTGGACGTTTTAAGCTTCGTGTGCCCTGAGGTTCCACCCACAAATCACATACGTATTGCTACGTAATAACTTTACTCTGATTGGCGAAGTCAGATGACAGACGGCTTGGTACAAAGACAAGCTGCCAATAATTGTGAAGCAGAGTTGCAGATGTGCATGTAAGGTAATGAAACAAAGCGGGGCAGAAATCTTTTCACCAAAAATCGTCAGTCCTAGCTATACACACTACCCGTAAAAATAGAGACCTGAAAAATTCGCGTTTTCATTCGGGCACAATCTACAATTCCAGCAGCTGTAAGTTCGTGCTTCTTTCACAATTGGTCGTTGACTTATTTGACACCACCTTGAAGTCGATGAGCCAATAACAAACGTAACTAAATGCAGACCTAGTTGACTGTGTCAGCGAGCAAGCAATGAACAGCTGCTGTCTGCTTGAGTTCACAGGGATTCTTGGAGGCTAGCCTGCAAGTCAGTGAACCCGCGAATTTTTCCGGTATCTACCCATGAATGAAAATAGCATATGACCCGAGTTGACGTTACGACAAACGTAATATGCCAGATGTTAGTGACCAACCTAGATGAACCCAGCCGGACCTCTACTGTAATCATATACGCAGCCGACTTCTCACTAGGTTACGCAGGTCTGGACCACTGTACTGCTGCAACATCTTGACTAAGTGGAGTTTCAGACATGTTCCTGTTGGGGACACGAGAGCTGATTCGCCACGAAGTTTATAAACGCGGAAATGCATGTGAAATACGTTACTTAGAAATTAGGTTCCAGTTATCATGAAGGCATATCATGTTAACATGAGTCTTCATCGTACTGTAGTTGTTAGTCAGGTATCCTCAGCCAGAAAATTTAAATTAAGATGTCATGGTATAAAACCCTACACATTTAAAACATTTTTAATAACATATAATAAACTTTTTTTTCAACTATGAACAGGGTTAACTCAAATCAAATAACTCTTAATTTTGACTCCAAACTGTCTGGTTAGGTATAAGTAATATATTTATTGTCTGCTGTCCTGTGTTATTTGTTACAGGACACTCTGTCTATTGCATCTTTTAAGTACTTTATTTGTCTTGCATTTGCCACTGATGCTGGGTTGTCCATAGAATACCCAATTTGGGATACGTAGACCCAAAATTATACACTTCCTTGGATAACCTAGATCCAGTAGCATGCGTTCCAAATTAAAATTACTGGATAAAGTTATCTATCATAACTATGAAAGTTTGACTCACTTGTGAGTCTTAAATCGAAAATGTTGCCAATCATATCTATAACGAATTTCTGAAATAATATTACTATTAACAAATATTCTTTAAATATGTATATGACCTTGTTATGTTTAGCAATGAAGTCAATTAATTGGTTAATATTGACGTAATTGTTGGTTTACTATGAGTTATCAGTACGCAACGAGTGTTGTAATTGCTAAACACGAAATCCTCAGCAGTATTCCGATTGAAAAATATTAAATCATTTATTACTAAATTACCGATTGGAACACCACCTACGTTATTATGTTTTGGAGGTACACAACTAACAAAATACAGAACAAACCTGAGGTTTATGTTACAATTGCTAAACTCTTTTGGTATGCTACTTACTTAGTGTAGACAGGAACATGATCACAAATCCGGTAAACATTGGGATGCTGTAGCCAATCCTGAAAAAAAATCAATCTTATTAAAAATTGTTACAATGAAAAAGTGAGCACACATTGAGGCCAAGATGTGACCGAAGCTCTGATCACAAACCAAAAACTGCTGTCACAATCAACATTTACTAAAAAAAAATACTTTTTGAAATTGTGGTGAAAATATGAATGGCGTACAAAAAATTAAGAATTATACATATTTCATTCTATGCTACCAAAATAATACAAATCGAATCCTACCTAACTTAAATATAGCGTAAAATTAATACTTTCATAAATAAAAATTGTCTACCTTTGGTTAAACAGCAATAACTTGAATATTTATATTTATTGCTCAATAATGTGTTACAAAAATTCTAAATGAGTGTTTATTTATAGCAACTATTTACTTCATTCAAACAATACTGTGACGTATGTCCTTAATGACTTCAATAATAGCTGAGCGAAAACCACCCCCAAAACATTGCTCCCGGTCATGGAAAATCCTCAATGGATATTAAATAGTTCCACAGTTCAACGTTACTATGTAAACTATTGATATGTATAACACATATTATCCATATTGGCACAAACACTAAACCTAAAAACGGGCTAAGGTGGGCATGCATTAAAATAATGCAAAGATAGTCAACCAACGTTATTAATTAATCACTACACATATTCAACATACCCTTAAGGGCGTTGCATCCGTAATATTTAATTTTTCTATATTTGTGCCAAACACTGTTAAACTTTTGCACATCAGATAACATGTCATTTCTCAAATAAAAAAATAGGCCCCATATAGTTTTTGCATAGTCACTCATCAAAGTCACAAAATGGCTATTGCGTTGTAGCCAAAAAAAAAGTAATTCACTATTGAATTCAAAATTATAGGAACTGAATGTCAGTATATCAATGCATTTTATGACAAGTTTGACAAAAGTTAGTTGTGAAATTTTCAGTACTAGCCAAAAGTCAAAGTTATGCAAAAATATATTCAATTTTATTAATTAAAAAAATTCTCAAATGTACCGCTTTATGTTTATAAAAGTGTCTTGAAGTAGCTCACATAATTAAGTATCAGTATGAATTATCTTGTATCTGCAAGTTAATTATTTTTTTATTATTTTGTGACTTTGATAGGTGATTACGCTAAAACTATGGGACCTTAATTTTATTTTATTTGGGGAAATGACATGTTATCTGACGTGTAAAATTTGTACAGTGTTTGGCACAAATATAAAATTTTGAATTTTTACGTGTCCAATGTCCTTAAACGTAGAAAATTAACTCCAATAGTTAAAGCAACAAGTTTACAGCGGAAATATCTTCGTACCCTTTTATTTAAGTGCCTTGCGTACATATCGGAAACTCTACTTCATGGTTATTGGCAACGTGTCTTTGTTGAGACATGTCTCTCATTAGGCTGCACCAATAAGAATAAGGTCTGTGATTTGCTAGTATAATCCCACGAAATTAAAACATCCAATCACTGACATGAAGCAGAGCTGCATATATGCACAATAGTAGAGACTGGAAAAATTCGAAATCTGTGTACCCAAGAAGACAACAGCTGCTTATTGGCTTCTTCCTGACACAGTGATACCAAATGACTGCGCCTGCATTCACTTGTTTCTTTGTTGTTGGCTCAGCTTCATCCGGGAGTTATCAGACTTGTCCAGGCCCAATTGTGAAACTGACACGAACTTACAGCTGTTTGAAGTCTAGCTTGCGCCAAAAATAAAACGCAAATTTTTCAGGTCTCTACACATTAGGCATTGAAACAAGTTGGTGCAAACATATTTTCGCCACAGTCTCGCGATTTAAAAAAA
>PNEQ01099640.1:7108-28584 GCA_003012365.1 Medauroidea extradentata | reverse complement strand
ACATAATCGAACTTAAAATTTAATTTACACTCTCTGTCGAAAAATTTGTCGTCCAAGGACTCCTAGTACTACTAAAACGCTGTCGTTACCTTCCAACCACTTTTTCCAGCTTATCTCACAGACGTTCCGAAATGAAGAAATTTATAGGACGTCCTCAGGTTTACGATGAATCTAATCTCGAGCGTAAACAGCCGTGGAGGCAGAAGAGGCAGAACCGTCACTTCTTCTGAAGCGTCCTAAGCGACAGTCTTCGGCATAAACAACCAGAATTTACTACAAGGAAAAGAGTTCGTTATCGACGGTTCAGCACAGCAAGGCCTTGTAGAAAACATGGTATCTCTTGTGATGCTATCAGCACATCTTTCCGAACTCCAAGAAGGCAGGGGGCACAATCAGGACTTTAGCTATGGCAATAACATCCCACCAAGGCCATCCGGGTTCGATTCCTGGTTGGACTAACGCGGATTTTCACTTGTAGGTATCACGGCTGAAGATGCCGTTGGTCGGCAGTATTTCTCGGAGAATCGAGTTTTCCTAGCCCTCTAATGCCAGCGCCGCTTCATGCTAATCTCATATCGCTAGATTATCGAAAATAATTGCGAGTTCACTGACCTGAACGTTAACCTACAATAATATATTTATACTCAAGTTGAAATCATATGCTAATTGACTGCTCGATGGTGCAGTAAGACCACGTGACTGCGCCTACATTTAGTTCTTTCTATATTATGGGCTCAGCGCCTTCCAAGTGGCGTAAACTGTAACGAGCTGATTGTAGAGTTTACAATTGTTTAAGCTATAGATTGTGTCCTAAAGATCCCTTAATGTCACACATCAACAGGGCGAAAATCTTGTTGTAACTCGCCAACCTAAGTCTATTATTCACTCACCCAAACTCTAGTGCACAGATTCACATAGAATTTTGTGCTTAGAATTTTTTCCTTTGTGTCAATAATATGACACGGTGATTCTGCTTAACAGGAACAAATTTCATGAGACAATTCGTGAGAGGACAAGGAAGAAAGAAGTTCATATGGACATAAATATACGGTGTCAATGCTAGAGAGTATTTATTTTATCAACATACCTGTACAGGGAAATGCAGGTGTCGTCTAATCACAGAATGAGTAATGAAGTATACATTATTGACATTCAACCTGACCTAGAATCAATACGCGAAATAATTTTGCCCCTAGTTATCACTAGAGATGATAGTTTATCGTGGGAAATCTTGACTGTTAGCTGGGTTGCAACGCACGTTCAGCTAATGAAAGATTACTGATTTTCTCCTGTACGTGGAGCTGTTGCCCTATTTCATTGAACCAATAAGAATCACGCTATTGTAATATTTGATGCCTGTTGTTGGTCTGCAGACAGACGTATATCGCTCAATCATGCATGTCGCAGGAAACAACGGTGTATTCAAGGGTATGTTGGCACAAAACACTTTCGCGATATACCATCATCTCTAGTTATCACATTTCAGAAACTTAACAAAATTTATTTTTGTGTTTTCTCCTAGGAGACTTTGGTATTTTTTTAGTGAGATTAGTTTGGGCGGAGAGGTAGGTCCATTTAGTACTACGATGAAAACAGCTAATGCCAAAGGCATGCAAAAACTGAGATACCGAGACTGTGATAAAAATAAACAACTTATGGATACCACAAACCAACTTGAGCGTTGTATTTGTAGCAATGAGAGTGAAAGGAATCATTAGAATTTCTCAACGTAAGATGCCACCAAAATTTTACTGCAACAATATGGAAGTTCCGCTGGTCTCACTGATTACTGAACGTCTTACTTTGTTTGCATACATTTGGTACCTTATTTATATACTGTGTAGTTTCTGAAATAAAATACTTTGTTTGCATACATTTGGTACCTTATTTATATACTGTGTAGTTTCTGAAATAAAAGTTTCGGACATACAAACGTGCAACTGTACACGGTTCAAAGTAAAGTCCGTTAAAAGTAATGGTGTTTCCGCTTAGAGTTTTGTGTCGTCGGAAAACAAGGAGTGTGATTAGTGGCTTGCAGCGTGCGGCTACTAAGGCCAACTCTAGATCGTTCAATACTCGCCTCATCGCTAGAGACATGCAAAATTCGCGTTATTTTCTGACAGCTAACTAGACTCCAAGTAACTATAGGCTCGTTCGGCGTCTGCCGCTGGTCGATATTGTCGTCACTTGCCGCGGAGAATGCTTACACGGTAGAGAGACCAATCTCTGTAAAGACGTAGCATACGTAAATAACAACACATAAAAGTTCGTGGCTAATTTAATCGCAGATTATGCTCTGTTATGTACAGGAAAGTGAAGTTTAGTCTGCTACCAAATGATAACTCGAATTTTGCACGTCTCTACTCATCGCTCCAAAGCGCAAGGAGTTCAGCTGACGTGTTCGCGTCGAAGACTCACGGTAGTCTTACGTCTCGTCGACTGCGAGGTCATTAGAGACGACTACGGTCACACATAACTTCATACAAATATAGGAACTAGGAAAGGAACTGTCCATGGTCTTTGTTAAGCATTCCAGGATTCACCTGGAGTGATTTTGAAAAACCATGGAAAGAGCGATCAAGATGGTCAGAACGGATTATCTAATCCGGGTTTTATGATTGCGTGTCTAACACGTTACAGTTCCGCCTTATCGCTCGGCCCGGCCTTCCTGAAGACTGACTGAGATGAGAAGAGTTTGGAATGAAGAGTGGAGGGAATGAAAAATTACGACAGACAAGGTTACCCCAAGAATGTGCATCCATCGAACATTGGCAATGTCCTCCAAGGTTTCGCACAAGAAAACTGAGCCCAAATCACGATTGTGGAAAGCGGCTGGGTTAACTGCACAGATCCCACTTGCAATAGTGTACATCCACAAAAAACGGTCACGTTTATAATACTAACCCACTGCAGGAATTGTTCAAAGATCATACAAATCCCGAGGCCTCTACGATGTAGGTATTTCTAACACTTCTTCGATTTCAGGTAAACAGCTTAATATATTTGTTGTTATCTGCAATATAATCTCCCCAAAAATGGTGTACGAAAACTCCTGATAATTGAATGACACATCGTAACGAAGTTAAAAAATAACAGCTCTTGTTTACTTGTATCCACAATCGGGCAAGTAAAGAACACAATATGTTGATTTTATGGTGATAATATTGTAGGCTACGTAAGTGAGCCAAGCGCTCAGTACTGCCATTGTCGTCTTCCTTGTTGGTAGACAATTTTGTGGACATTGAGTACTGAAGATACGTGATAATTACGGACCTGAAAAACTGGCGTTTTCTTTTGGCTACGAACTAGAATTCAAGCAACTGTAGGCTATGTTCGTGTCCCTTTCTCAATTTTAGTTTTGACTTATTTGACTCTTTCCGGACAGCGCTGAGCAATAATAAAGATAATAATTTACATAAGATCGTATTGTGTCACCGTGCCAGCGAGCAGCTATTGAGGAGCTGTTGTCAGCTCAGTAAACAGATTTTCTTGAAGAATAGCCTTCAGGTCAGTAAAAGTAGCTCATTTTCAGGTTCCTAGCGAGAACACAGCCAGCAGTAGCGAAGCATGGATGTGCTCGAAGATATGCGGTATTTAAAGGGGGGGGGGGGTTAGACAATTATATTGTATTTTAAGTTTTCGAATCATAACATTACAGATTAACTTTCAAGAAATCTCTCGTAATGGTTCTGCATGACAAATTAATGAAAGATTCCATTATTATGTACGTCATGCACTTTACCACGAATATCTTCTATGCTTTGTCGAAGAGAAAATTTCGATAATACAATTTGAATAAATTGTATCGCTCGAAAACTGAAAATACAGTGACATTGACTAAGACTCCCCATTAACACGAGTCTTATTTGTCCGTGGAACCATTAGAATGTTAGGAGCAAGAACAGTGTACTTTCAGTAGCGTGCTAGAGGCGAGGAACGAATTGTCCAGTGACACGACCCCAGTAACTGTAAAATTTCTTTTAACTAGGGACCTGCAAATGTTTCGTAGTTATGTATCTATAGAGACAGGAAAAATTCGCGGGTTGACTGACCTTTAGGCTAGCCTGCAAGAATATGAGCGTACTCAAGTCGACAGCAGCTGTTCGTTGGTTGCTCGCTGACACAGTAAAATTGGTCCGAATTTAGTTACATTTTTATTATTGGCTTATCGACTTCAATGCGGTGTCAAATAAGTCAACGGCCAATAGTGAAAGTAGTACGAACTTACAGTTGCTGGAGTTCTAGCTTGTGCCTGAAAGAAATCGCGAATTTTTCAGGTCTCTGTAGACTGGACTTCAAGTTACTATATATGGAGTGTGTTCGGGTGAGCATAGGTCAGGTTAATTCTACTGCAGGTTGGAAAGAAAATGTGTTTTCTTATGGGAGAGTCTGGCACAGGGAAAAATTCTGCCGCTAGTTTCACTGTTATCGCTAAGGGACCAGAAAAATACGAAACCACAGTAAAATAAAATTTGAATAGGCTTGGGAATGACAGAAGTCATTTAACTTAATTTTAAAGTGAAAAGAAACCGATTTCGCGTTTAAAATTATCAACTTCATGTAATTTAAAATTCAAGAAAGCTTCGTGATTGATCAGTTTAAACTCATTGCCGATACCAGCGCTCAAGCGGCAGAAATTTTCCCTGTGCCAAACTTTTAACATTCATCTTTCTAACTTGTAGCAGAATTAACCTTAGCAAAGGCCTGTCGCCAATATGAACGCAAAATTTTAAGGTTTCTAATTATTGACTGATTATTTCAGGCATGTTAAAGCCACGTGCTCAGTGTGTGCAATAGGATCTAATACAGCTTCCCTTTTAATCGAAGGTGTCAAGTTTCTTGTACCTTTCACGCCAACCTCTAAGTTTACGAAAATCTGTAAACCGTGTCGTAAGGTGGTTGCTGAAATCTGCAACCTACCCTTACCTGAAGAGATCCAAGAAGATCGAAACACGAATACGTAATTCTTATCCTTGGACGGGCCTTACGGTTTAGGATACGAATTGGGATTTCCAATTGCTATATTCCCACCGTAGCGGGTGGTGTATCGTGCAGAGCACACACGTCCTAAAGACGCACTCTTGAACATGACAGATACCAGCTATTGGTCTCCGACCGATTCTCACCTCTAACGGGGGTGGTTTCCGAAGTTGAAGTTCCCTCATACGGACAGGGGATTGGAAAGTCGCTGGTCTTCCTGTCTCGTATTGTAATGTTATGTTCGTTTCGACTTCAGAGAGTTCTACGTCTCATAGTCTCATCAGGTGTGCAATTTAGCACCCTTTTAATGCCTCCACGCTGCGCCACTTAGAGTCCTTGTATAGGTTGTTCAGTTTTGAAGACCTAGGTGAATAGCGATAAAAAACAGTTTATCGTTACTCCAGATGTTAAGTTTTAAATAAGTTGAAATCAATTACATGTGCATATTACTTACAATGTCGTTCTTATATAAAAAGAAGGCAAGGTAAAAACAGATTAAAATAACGTCAGGGGGTGGGCAGGAAAGAACAGTAACTTTAAAAGTGTTTACATCATAATGAACCGCATGTTAGCATATACATCGCTAACATAATTTTATCTTCCTTTCAACGCGTAGAACGATGAGTCTGACAAGATTATATGTTAAAAAGATTCCCTGCCTTATGTGTTAATTTGTTTTCTTAAAAGCTTTACTTTATCAGGAAGAGAAGAAGAATGCGTTATTCATTCGGCGGGTTTGTCTGAAAGAACACTAACAAATTTGTTTTCAGCAGTTTACTTCTTAGCACGACTAGAGATTTTTTTCTGGAAATAAAATCGATGCTCCCACTAGAGAAGCAAGGAAAAACAAGAAGCAGTAAAGTGAATACAAGACTGCAGCTAAAATATTTATATGAGATTATTCACTTTGAACAAAATTGACAAATGAATGCGTTTACTTCGCCAGAATTTAAAAATATTATTAAAAAATATTCGTGATAAATAAAATGTATGGGGAGTAGGCCTATACACGAGGGCATCAGAAGGAAGGATTATGACTGGGTGTCCGTAGGAACCTTTCTGCACTAAAGGATGACGTACACTTATAAGACGTGAACTAGGAACTCATAATTATGACTTATTTTATAAAAGTTAACAAGCACGATACATTTTGTTAACTTAATTTAAAAAATACATAATTATGAGTTCCTAGTTCATTTCTTTTACGTCTAGCAAATATAACATCAATAGCTATGCTTCAATTGTGGTACTTTTGGAATTTTCTGTCATGAAATAGAAACAAGCAATGAAAACCAATAATTAAACACGCAGAAGGGATATTGACCTTAAAAGTTTATGAATACCAGCGTTGCTGACATGAACACGTAAGTTTAGACGTGAACCGGCCGCCGAGTGAACTGTGCTAGTTTCTTCCTGCCTTCGATCACGAGTTGTCTCGGAGAGTGGCAGTCCAGTACCGCTGCTCCGAGGCCCAGGACTCATTTCACCGGACATGGCGTGTAATCCGCGGAGGGCCGAGCTTAACCGGGAAAAGAACCCCGGTGGGAAGAGGAGGTAGGAAGGGGGGTTGGTTTGGGAGGAGGAAGAAGGAAAAGACTGCCCTCCCCCACACATCGCTGCAAGGGTTCGCAATCTCGAGCACTGAGCGAAAATTCAGAGTAAGACACTGCGGCCGCTGATTTCAGTGGCCAGTTAGTTTAGTGACAGCTATAGTTTCGCTACTGTTGACGACCACGGATACTCACTGGTGATGATATTCGACTAACTCCTCGTGCGAGGCTACAATGCCTAGGCCTAGTAACGCCACTGGACCGCGGGAGAACGTGAGACAGATTTTGGTCATAACCAAACCTCTAAGTCTTAAGCGCTGACGAGGGGTTAAATGAGGTGAGTACGGAGCAGCATAGGAATGAGAGGGCGGGGGAAACGGGAGATCCCCGAGAAGACCCACCGACCAACAGCATCGTCCGGCACGATTCCCACATGCAAAAATTCGAGGACCGACCTCGCCGGGAATCGAACCCGGATAGCCCCGGTGGGTGGCGAATGGTCTGACCATTCGGCCACCGCGGCGCCTTTCTAGAGCGCGGGAGGACTTTTAGCGCCCGTAAAACTTTCACTGGTGCGAGATTCAAAACATCTGTCATCAAGAAAAATGATCATGGTGATACATTAGAATATATTTACTACACATACAAATATTTATTGAGGTCTTTCTAAAGTAGGCATTGAAAAATATAATTAAAATTAAGTTGATGTTTTTCTCAGAAGCACATTTTAATATAATTCTGTGATATAAAACAATTCTTATATGAAAGTAAGCTTTCAAATAGGTCTGCTAGTTAAATTATTCTTCGCGTCCGGGATTTCATTTATTTACTTGTTCATTGCTTACAATTGTTCCGAAACCTTCAAATCACTGGCATTGACGAAATAAGTACAGATTACTTACATGGTTCTGTTACTGCTGACGAAAACGGACAAGACTATGAGAGCCTAGCTGTGACTGTTTGTGGTCTGGAACGTCTATTTACACGCACACATAAACGGATTGGCGTACCGTACCGTGTTTATGTTTGTACGTAGCTGAACAATCGTGTAACAATTGAATTCGCTAAATATTTGGTTGACTAGCAGATTTAGCTCTCTCGATAAGAAGGTTTGGTCCTCTTTAATATACGCTTGTACACGCCGAATAAATCTCTATATTTAAAGTGTTTCATATATTATGCAAAACACAAAAAAAATTGTTGGTTAAAATAAATATTGGTTCTACAAATACGAACGTATTCTGTAACTTTTTTCTTTGTGTGCGGGGATAGTAACATAAAGTATACTATACCGGGAAAAAATTATGTAATACAATCGTAACATAATAAATGTTCCAGCAGGCGAACACACAGTAGGTAAATATAAATTAATTTAAACAGTAATTTATTCATTAAATAAATTTTATAGAATATTTAACACGTTAATACAGTGACGGCATCGTATAGTAGTAATAATAATAATTTTACATTTCCACTCAGTAATATTTCAATAGGAGAAGACCAATTTCGGACATTAAATTGGAAATTTTGCGACATAATAAGGAGGGAGAGTTTTATTTACCTAATAAATAAAATTACTAAAATTGATATGTGTAATAACTGAATAAATGTTTGTAATTTTTTCAAGACAAAATTTCAGAAAAAAATTAGTATATGAACTAAGACCAGTATTTTAAGGTGCAGGTCACCAGGCACTACAGCCGGACCAGATCCAGATCGGCGCCTACAGAACATTGACCTACGGTCACCCGACAACAGCCGGCGACGACAAAAGCAGCGCTGCCAACATTGACCTGAGCCAGCAGCTATTACCTACCACAACATTCTGCTAGCCTCTAACCGCTCACACCAGGTTCTCTCAATCTACATATGCTTTCTACAGTCTCAGGTAACACCAGCAGTTCTATACTTACAGACACTTACACATCACGGTCGACCGTTACACAAAAACAATTACACACATAATACCATACAAACACGAGAAAAATTTTTCTTCGGTAATCTATCTCAAACGCATGTAAAAGCAATATTGAGAACATTTTGAGGAAAAACATACATTCTATGCAAAGTATTGTGTTTCAAATATCATGTATATAACGAATAATTTTTATTTATTTAATTGTAAACCATATATCTTAATATACACACGTGAGCTCAAAAAAAACCTTTATTCTGTTAAAAATGAAACATTTTACTTAAATATGTACCTCAGGATTGTTTTGAAGTCAAAGTAATTATAAAACCATTATTTAAGTAACACAATACCATGAAATATTCAGAAAAAAAGCCTAAAAACGCGAGAAAAGAAAAAAAACCACAAATACATATTAGTAAATGGTTAAGAATTTCTGTTAAAAAGATTTGTAACCAGTAATTAGAAAAAAAACTATGTATTTCGCTTGGAAAAAGTATCATTAATATTACAAAAATATGTATTTTAGGATCACATAAAAAATATAAAATATCATTGACATAAAACGTAATTTATATTGAGAACAATAGTATCGGGTAGTCAAGAATGAAAAAAAAAAAATGTAACTTAGATATAAGAATACATATTTAATGTCATCACACATTGGTTAAATAAGAAAAATTATAATAGTACGTGATGTTATTTAGGGTTAAGTCAGTGTAAGTTCCTTGTAATACTATCCCTTTGATTGAAATTTAGGATGAATGGTGCACCAAATTTTAACGTTTCTAGAAATGAGTTTTCACAGTTACAGTAATAGTTAATGTACTCCTAAATTTCAAACTATTCCGTCTCAATCCACACCCTAAAACCTTATCATGGCCATTAGATATAGTTCATACACCGATCTGTAAATTTAGACTGTAGTAAACTGTGATTACCTTGTTACATTTTCAGCAAAATTTAATACTCTTTGTGCGAGGGAAGCGTAAATTATTTCAAAAATTTTCTTTAATATTTTGATGTTATTTGTGTGCAATTAAATTTCAATTTTTCTGTTAACTAAACGAAATGGTGCTAGGCATACTAGTTAGACCCACCCATACATGGACATTCAGAACAGTTACCGTCAAGATAAGGCTGCGCGTATCGTGACCTACACTCGTAGTAGTCTGCCGCGTTCGCGAAAGAAGATATGCACGTCATAGCTATAACCCAAGGCCACTCATCAAACCTTCACCTTCAGCAGTACAGCAAAGCTCGGCGCTGACCGAATACAAACAGCAGAATTGCAAGAGACGAAGGCAGATCCTTTACCTTTAGCTGTCGCCTGCCATAGTTTTTCCTTCACTATAATTTTTCCTTTCCGTCTGAAGAAGCAACCGTATTCCATATTCTACTGCCACAATACTGCCAGAGCACATATTGAACCATATACAGGATGTTTGCTATCTCAAGATCCTACCAACCCTTATGATACGGGGACGTATCATTTTGGTAAATTTGGAGGTAATGTTATGATTAGCAAGAGCCTCGCCTGGAGGACGGGTTAGCGACGACGGCAGTGCAATAAGGTCAGGGGTTGCACAAGACAAGGGCCTCAGCGATTCTCCCCACCGGCACTGAAGTGTGTCAATATAACGCATTGTATCGGGGGAATCGGGGTCTGTCTCCTTCAAGCATTCCAGCCGTCACCACCTCGCCAGGATGGTCCTGGGTCGAGACCCACGACGTGCCGCCGTCCGTCGATAGCCGAGTACAATCATCATCAGCCTCCGGCATCATGCTAATGGTGAGGTCTAAGGTGTCCAAAGGGTCACTCATCATAGAGTAGAACAAGTAATTAGTTAAACAGCCGCTCCCCTCCAACCTAAATTATGTAGTACACCCGTGTAGTATTTTGTAACTAACTTATGTAGAGTAAAGCCACCATAATTAAACTAACATAATTCATTTAACCATAACCCTCACCCTTAATTAAACCACTTAAATAGTGTCAGTATAAAGTGCCTACCTCAGGCTACAGCCACCCAACACTAATAAAACATATAAGTAAAATAACAGTTTTACAACAGTACGTAGCTGAACAACCGTGTAACAATTGAATTCGCTAAATATTTGGTTGACTAGCAGATTTTGCTCTCTCGATAAGAGGGTTTGGTCCTCTTTAATATACACTTGTACACGCCGAATAAATCTCTATATTTAAAGTGTTTCATATATTATGCAAAACACAAAAAAAATTGTTGGTTAAAATAAATATTGGTTCGATAAATACGAACGTATTCTGTACCTTTTTTCTCTGTGTGCGGGGTTAGTAACATAAAGCATACTATACCAGGAAAAATTATGTAATACAATCGTCGTTTCCAGAAGGCTGCATGAAAATTTTTTGTATGTGACTGTAAAGAGCAGAATATTTCACTGAATTTTGTGTTTGCTTCAGTCATGTCTTTAATGCACTCGCCGACTACGGAAACGCTTCAAAGAGTATAAATTGTTTTAACATACAATTACAATTAGAATATAAACAAATATGCAATATTCGATAGTGTTTGTTTAGTTGACTAGTTAACTGCATTACGGAGAGTAATAGTTAATTAAATATTATAATGACTAAAAAATCTTCTTGGTAAAAACATCAATTTGCGAAACTCTAAAGAGCGAAGGGGCCGCGGCGGCCGAGGGGTCAGACCTCTCACCTCCCACCAAGGCGATTCGGGTTCGATTTCCGGCGGGGTCGGTTCTCGGATTTTCGCATGTGGGAATCGTACCGGACGATGCCGCTGGTCGGCGGGATTTCTCGGGGATCTCCCGTTTCCCCAGCCCTCTCATTCCGGCGCTGCTCCATACTTATTTCATGTCAGCCTCCACCAGCTCTAATGACCTCGATGTTAAGCGCTGACCAAAATCTTTCACTCTCACTCACTCACTAAAGAGCGAAGAGATTTTGGTCACTTAACAGCGAAGCTTTAATCACTAGGAATGCTAGCAAAAAAAATTGTTAACTTTCAAAATTTTCTGTTTTAATGAATATTTTGTACGTAATTGAATGTTTCCTAACACAAATACCAAACAGCACTTTTCAAGAATCAGGAATGGGTTAAAATTTCGTTATTATTAAAAAAATCTTAACTATGTTTAAAGCAATACTATTTTATAAATTGTAACACAACTATTTCAGCGCACACATAGTCTCATCACTCACTTAAAAAATTAGCAGACTTTTGTGTACGTAAGCTATGTATTGCCAAATGAGGTGCTGGTCTCAAAATCTCAAGCAGATATTCGAATAAAAAAATTTTTTTTTAAGGAATCAGGCATTTTAGATTTAATTAATTGTTTGTGTTGTTGCTATCGGCACTCTAGCCATACCATTGGTCCTATCTTCAAAGAACTTACTTGTTGCATCAACTTATGTTTAGTAAGAGGCCATTTTATTTAAGGGTGTGGTCATATTGACAAAATTCATGATATCCGGACCGGGTGTCGAATCCGGGTTCCCACGATTTCGAGTCAAGTGTTTTAGTGCTGCACTTAAAATGTTCTGTTGTTAGTAGCATCGTACCGTTCAGGTAGTAACAAAATCCGGTTTGGTTTTCTGTACTACATCGTCGGTGAAGACGTGAAACCTCGTATGTCGAAACTGGAAAGATTTCAAACAATTATTCATTGAGAAAAAAAAATATATATATATACTTTTAACTATTTGTGTATTCAAAAACAGATTATAGTGTAACACAGCGTTATCAGAACTATCACATTATTAGTGTTATTATTGAAATTACGTACTTTTTCTGAATTCTGTTGCTAACTTGGGAAACATTTCAAATGGTTGATTGAATCTTCCATTGTATAGGTAGAACTTTGAAATTTGTCGCAAAAATAATTAAGCGCCAAATTGTTTACGTGAAAATGTGCAAATCAGCAGTTATGCTTCATTGTTATTGGCAGCGTGTCTATGTTTGTACATGTCTCTCATTTGACTGTACCAATCATAATTAAAACTATTGTGACACCATACGTCTACGAGTTGTCAATATACACCAAAGATAAGTGAGAGATAAAAAATTTACTAAACCCCGACGGAAAAAAGTAGGAGTTTATAATTGTAACGTGTGTATGTGTGTTTGTCTGTAGCTTCGTAGCTACTAAATGGATGAACTGATTTTGATTTTTTTTTTTTTTGTTTGAAAGATGCCTTGAACGAGAGTGTTCTTAGGCCATGATTCAAGAAAATCAGTTCAACCGTTTGAAGATCATCAACTCTTCTATAGTTGTTGAAGGGATGTTAGCAACTTCTACGGGTCTGATCGATTCGAAATTTAGAATCCTGTGACTTTAATGATACTAGAATAACACGGTCACCTTGACAGCATCATCTGGAATATACAGGATACCAACTCATCACCAACTTACAGTCGGCTTTATTTTTTAATTTTTAATGTAAGTTTTACTTGAAACTTGCACTTACAAAAATGCTTTAATCTAGCCTATAGTGACTGGATTCAGTTTCTTGGACGTACTCCGTTGCAAATTGAACGACTGTCAAAGAAAACTAAACAAATAAAAGAAAACCATAATATAAGCAGATTATGCTTTAGTCAGCAAGATACATACACAACAAGAAATTCCAAAATGGAATCGGGTCAAATAGAAACAAGGAACAAAACAGATGATAAATGAAAATAATAACAAATAAAATAAAAACCAAGTAACATGCGACACAACGATGAGATGAAACAAAAAACACAGCAAATATCAGACACGAACAGAAAAATAACAAAAAGACACAACAAATAGACGAGACAAAACGCAACAGATAACAGACATATACAGAAAAGACAAACGACACAACGAAGAGACGAAACAAGACACAGTACAGACTGAATCCAGTCATGCACTCCCATTGCACAGATCTTTCAAAGACCCTAGCCTATAGTGGTATACTTGCTGTAATAGTTAATACTGAGTGTTAGGGACTCACTTGTGGGTGAGCGGGCCGACGATGGGGTTGGAGAGTAGCTGAACGAAGGCCTTGGACGCGAACATCATGCCGACGGCGACTGTCTCCTCTATGAGGTCCTTGTGACGCTTCCTGCGCACCTCCTCCTCGGGCGACAGCGTTGTCACGTTGCCTGCACACACATCACACAAGCACAGAATATACAACAGTACAGAGGTGAAACTACAGCTCTCGCGTGGTAGAAGGGAACGAATGTAGCATTCAGCAGTCAACAGGAGCACGAACTTTGCGCGAGTTTAATTTTGCCCCATGTTTGTTTCAGTGACTTATGTGCACACCTGTAGTCGTCAGTCATAAGGCGTATTTTAGCGGTTGAATTGGTCACAAGCTGTTAGCAAGCGTTTGCCGAATCTGTTTGCATTTACAAGAAATCGCTAAAATGCAATATTCAGTGAACATAAATGGCTACCACCATGAAGTTACGAAATTGTGTACTTGCTATTGCCTTATCAGGAATAGAATTGGACTGTATAAAGGAAAATACTTCTTCACGAATATGTTTATTGGAAAATAGGCGGCTTTCACCATTTGTTTTACATGTACAACATAATAAATTGTAGGAATAAATTTAATTATGCACCTGCATATGATGGGAAAATAATATTGCATCATTTTATTTTAAAATAACTTCAGTTTTGTCCATATTTCACATAAATATAGTTTGTTCTGATATCCGATATGTTCTAAACAAAACAGGAAATAAAAGTAAAGGTAAACATCCTGTGAACAAACCCTGTAACCGTCCTCCTGCCTCGGTTGCCAGAAACGTGCAAAAAACCCTCAGCCTGGTTGCAGCATGTTTGCAAACACCCTTGTAAACAGGAGCGCTAAAATGCTCTGTTCACAAGTACCGTTACCAATTCAACCGCTAAAATACGCCTATAGTCAGTGATTGGATATTTTAACACTCACGTGCCTTGAGGTTCTACCCACAAATCATAGACGTGTTGTGTTGGGTGAAAAGCGTTAAGCGACATTTTGTTGGTGTTCAGACCATTCGCCTCTCACCAAGGCGATCCGAGTTCGATTCCCGGCGGAGTCGATCCTCGGACTTTCGCATGTGGGAATCGTGCCGGACGATGCCGTTGGCTGGCGAGTTTTCTCGGAGATCTCCCATTTTGCCCCGCCCTTTCATTCCGGTTTTACTCCATTCTCACCTCATACCCCCCCTCACCCGCGCATAAGACGTCGATGTTAAGCGCTGACCATAATCTCTCACTCACTCACTTGTTTCAACGCCTCATGTGCACATCTGCAGCTCTGCTTCATAGTCAGTGATTGGCCGTTTTTAATTCTCAACGTCTTGGGGATCTACCCACTTATCGTAGACGTGTGATGTTGCAGTAACCTTATTCTCATTGGCAAGTCAAATGAGTGACACCTCTGTAAAAATACACTCTGCCAATAGCCACGAAGCAGAGGGAGATATGTGAGCGTCATGCATTGATAAAAATTATTGCATGATTCTTTTCACAAAAATCACCAGCACTATTTATTGTGATTGTCACAGTCAAGTGAGATACGTCACTTCACTGCCAGTTACTAGGGACAGGAAGATTTCGCGAAAATATTTTTGTCCCAGATTGTTTCAATGCCGTGCGTGCAAATATGCAGTTCTACTTCATGGCTATTGGCTTGTATGTACTTGTGCAGAGTAGTCTTTCAGTTGACTGTGCCAATCAGAGCAAGGGTAACTGCGACACCACACGCTTGTGATGTGCGGATGTAACCCAAAGACTATGAGAGATAAAACATCCAATCACTGACCACGAAGCAGTTCTGCAGAGGCTCACGTAACGCACTGAAACAAACCGGGGCAAAATTATTCACGTGATTAGTTCATGGCTCTATCCATTGACGTATAATCGTTCAAACGAGTGGCACGTCTTATACCCACGAAATATTTCCTTATTTATTACTAGGACGAGGATTATTTCGCGAGTCCAACGACCAACATGATAGAATCCATTATCCTGTATATACCAAAGCTCTACCATTTGTCCATTACCTGCTACTCATTCAGACAGCAGACAATGAACGAATAGACGGGGCTTGAGTATGCCTAGGACATCGGATTCTAGCATGCAGGTAATTGAATTAGCGAATTTTTCCTAGCCCTACTTATTACTGACTTGCAGTCGTCAAATGTGTATCAAAACAGTTGTCGTTTAAACACAGAAATGTCAGTGAAGTTCACGTTCTTGACTTTTATCCTGAACGAGAATCAATACGTCAAAAACTCGTACGTGTGCCCATAAATCATCCTGCGTGACAGGTGAGCTTACCCCTCCTCTTTGAACTTGACAGTGCAGAACTAGCAACACCAGAGACAAAAACTGTTGTCATAAGTTGTGACAGTGTCTTTAGTAATTTTTTTACGTATTTAGCGAATCCTAAATCATAATATTTGAATAAATTTCTATATATTTATCGAGGCATTTCTGCAATTCACTTAAGACGCCTAAGAACGCTAAGATAAACTAATCATCAACACTTCTGAGTTTAGTAAGTCGGAGCTAGAAAAACCGTTAATGTGTACTACAGAGCAAAATGTGATAATTACCGTATCTGTGCTTTTGTATTTTGTAAATGGTTTGGAACCCTTTTCAAAAATAACTGTGGGGAAGAAAGAAAATCTAGAACAGACTCACAAAAAGTGTAATGAGGTACAGGTAAATGAACTGAGTAGGATAAATAAAAAAAAAAGAAAAACAATAAGAAAATGAATGATAACTGGATGGTTTAAATTATTAAAGAGAGATCACAAGACCATTATAGAGGAACAAATAAACTGCAGGGGTTGCAGAGTAGAAGATGCGAAATTACGAGCAACACAAGAGCTGGAAGGGAGAACAAATAAAAACACAGGGACAAAGTAGCGTGGAAGTGATACAGAAACCTGCGCAAATACTCATACCTGAAGTTCAACTATTGCTCTGACAGTAAGTTAACTCCTCTTAAATTAAATAGATTTTTATGGGGTGTCAGTGAGCACCGATGAGTTTGACTGTAGATTTCTTTGTTTGATCCGACTCATGAGATCACTTTCATTAAATATTTCAGTCATCGTTTATAACTGAATTTAATCGGTGAATGTAATACAGACTTAATATTAATATAGGCAACTCTGACGGAAAAGGGCCAACAAATGTTTACTTTCTTACGGGATGTGCGAAAATAATTCGGCGTCATCTTTTTTCGATGTTTTTCGTACACATCTGCAGTTCTGCTTCATTGATATTGGCAGAGTGTCTTTGCTGAAAGACGTTTCTCATTCGACCGTACCAACCAGAACATGTTTGGTGTGATATCACACGTCTGTGTTCTGCAGCAAAGCATTAAGACACGCGAGTTATAAACATCCAGTCACTGACGCAGATGTGCACATCAGACACTAAAACAGAGAGGCGCAAAAATATTTTCATTAAAAATAGGGATCCCAAGTGATAAGGATAGCAACTTTTGTCTTTCCTGCTACAGTAAAACGCGCGGAAAGACACCAAACATATATTATGGACATTACAAAACATGTAATTTAGTTGAGAAAATATTTACACCTGACAGTAAAATATTTTCTTGAAGCAAATTTATAAATTAAATTGGAAATGTATAATTGTATACATATAGCTGCCCTAGTCAATACTGTACCTGAGCTCACACTGGTTTCAATTCACAAGTCGAGAGATATTTTAAGATCTTTTTAATGAATAGCGCAGTAGTAATATTTTTTAATGATCTTGTCAAGACTCTGCTCGTATATATAATTTAAATGAAACAATTTCAGAACAACACTAACAGTAACAGTTTTGAGAATAAATACGTAGTACATTTGCGTGAATGTTTAATTTTACATGTTTTATTACAAAGTTCGGTGTGGCCGGGGTTAGTTAGTTATATCTAGAGATGATGGTTTATAGCAGGACAACGTGACTATTTGTTGGGTTTTAACGTACATTCGGCTTGTGAAAAATTTACTGGATTTCGCTTGTACGTAGAGTTGTTACCCTATTTGACTGAGCCAATAATAATCCAGCTATTACAATATTTGATGTCTGTTATTGGTCTGCAGACAGCTATGCCGTGTCAGACGTATATCTCTTAATCGTACATGTCACAAGAAACTACAGTGTTTTCAAGGGTATGTTGAAACAACATTTTTTCGCGATATACCATATTCTCTAGTTATATATAGCCTACGATGATACTTGTCAGGAAAATACCACTTTTTTTAATTATTCAATACAATACGCTATGTACAGCGAAACAAATATTTCTTCGTGCAAACTAAATATTACACTGTGAAGACCAAAACGAGAACAACCAATAATTTGGCTTCAGAAACAAATATTTCGTTGAAAGCTATTTGCTTTATCTGGCAACAGTGCTGGACAATGTGTGTGGCTGTGTTGCTCGTAATCATAGTAGTAACGGGCGATACCCGACCAGCGATATCGGTGCTACTGCTGGGATACTCAGGGTGCTTTTCGCTGAGTGAGATGACAACGTGACAAAACACTGCATTCGGATTCAGGAGGAATGATACGTTTCTCGGGTTGGCTACCATGATTTCGGTTCGTCTTGGTTTACCGAAATCATACTGAATTGCTCCGTAAGATGCCTCTCAACTTTCGTTTGAAATGTGTTGCAGAATGTTGTGATTGTTATTTTTGACGAAACGACCCATAGTTCATTACGTTAGTGTATCAACTAATAGAACACACACTTCAAACTTTGTAGCTATAAAATTTTAAAATTCATCGACGCTTATTAGCAACATGATTTTGGGCAGCTCTAAATTCAAATAACATTCGGAAAATATTAAGGTAGGATCATGCGTTGGACTTAAAACCACATTTCCCACAAAAATTGATACGGCCACCGTTTAAAGCCCCATAAGAAAAAAAACGTAGTAATGCACAGCACGCCAGATGAATGGCTTGCCCGTGTACGTTATACTGTGTTACATACGCCGATCAGCAGCACCCTTAGCACTTTATCGATTCCACCATACACATGTGCATGTATTTAGGGAGCTACTTTAAGGCGCCCGCCTACTGGACGCGTGTTTATGTGAGTGAGGCACGGCGCCAAGGGTGATGTTGACCGGCTCTTCTGCTGTGGTATAGACTCTACCGCAAGACACTGAAACGGCGTGCAGTGGTACCGTAGATCACTCGCCTGACTGACACTGACACTTTCAGTAGATGAAACGTTTTAAGCAAAGTCCGTCATATATTTATAGAGTAGTTTAACATGGATCCCGTGAGTAGTTTTTCAAATATAACTGGTTGAAACTTTTTAGAGGCGATTTTGAGGGGCTCTGATATGAATTTCGTAATTGAGGTGGTGAATTGAGGTGGTGCTTTGAAACTACCTTTCCGTCATCGTTCAAAGTTTACTTACTTTTCTTCGTACATTATTTAACACATTGGGAATATGTGGAACAATTTCTTAAAAAAAAAAAAAAAAAAAAAAAAGTATAGCAATCCATTTTAAGTGCGTGGTAAACACCGCCCTTGATATGGACCATGAACGCCTCTGTACATTCACCCAAAATCCTGAGCCAGGGCTTTCGTTTCTAACACCATCGCTCTCGACAAAAAATTAATCTCTACTATCTAACTAGAGAACAGAAAAACTCTCGATTTCACTAACATCAAGACTAGCCTCCAAGAATACTCAGCAGCGACTTAACGGATTCTCGCTGACACAGTATCACATGATTGGGTATCCTTTTAGCCACTTCTCTATTATTAATCAGCGCCTTACAGTTTTTTTTTAAATATTTCACGTGAACAAAGGAAACTTGAATTTTTCAGGTACTGATAACTAGAGACCTGCAAAATTCGCGTTATTATTTTTGTTGCAGACTAGACTGCACATCCCTGTGTACAACTGATGACAATCGGCGATGCAATTTGCCGTTAGCCTCTATGTGATGTCATTTACGTATGTGACGACTTTATGGGAGGTTGGTCATTCCACCGTGTTACTTTATGTTATTGGACAGAAGCAATCACCGTTGCCAGCTAACGACATTGTCGGCCAATGAGAGACGTCGAACCAGCTTACAGCCGTTTCCAGTCTTGTCTCTTTCGCACAAAATAACACGAATATTGCACGTCTCTACTGATATTGTAACCGTAGATGCAAAATCCAGAAATAATTATTGTGCAATTTTTATAAATAAGACCGATTACCAGCCAGTGTTGATTGTTACCATATCATTTTTACTTAAAAGTCGTAGTTCGTTATAAGTAATATGTTCAATATTCCTAACACAGATCCATTTATTTTGTCAATAAGATATTATTAGGTATTTCAGATGAGCGTGCTTTACTGAAGATTTTCTTTGGAGAAATAGAGATAATTGTGCGATGTGAAAACTGTCTATATATTTTATCACGCAATTTTTCAAAGCTGGTAATTGTCGTCCTGTTCTTTTTATACGGAATAAACTTGGTACCGACAATTTAAAAATAGTTAGGCATTTTGAGGAGGGGGGAGGGGGAAATGAGAGATAGAGACTTCTTTAGATTTTCAGCATGGTCCTAAGAGGCCTGCCTTCACAGTTTCTAGCGAAATACTAACAGTATGACTCATAAATAGCGCAACGGGATGATATATGCCCATTACAATAAACAGGTTTCAAGGTATGTTTAAAGGCTTGTAACATAAACTGACAAGTTAATTTTGTATGTGTGTATGTCTCACATAATTACATACGTATTTTGTATTTTCCATTGTAAATAATTACATTGTATTTCTTACTTTTAACAACTGCCATTACATTATTTCCTAAAATTTTATGGAGGAGAATGTAAACTGTAACATAGCGTTTGCTATGTTAAAGGCTTTAGTAAATTTTCATTGTGTTTGTTGGTATGCTTGCTTCCAAGGCATACAGCGGTGATGTCTTTGGCTTAAAGTATTCATGTTATAAATTATTTTGTTTATTTAGTATAATCTATGTATTAAATGAGTGTTTGTTCTTTGCACTTTGCATCAGAGCTTCCATGACCCGCCTTGAATTTTGTGATAATTAATTTTGTACATAGATCATGGACGTGACCAGAGATAGCATCGATTTTCAGTGAGGTTGTCTGTTAGGAGGGTTACGGCAGGTGTGCCTAGCAGGAGTGACAAAGGAGAGTCGAGTAGTTTGAAGGAAGGATTAATTTTTTTTTATGGAAATTAGGAACGTTCTTGACATTGGTTGGAGTATGAAGATTTTTTTTGGCTCGCTCCAGAAATGTGGAAATCTGGATATTCATATTATGTCTACTAATAGTAACGTTCGGTAGAAGTATATTGAGCCAACTACAGGAGACGAAAAACGTTTTGTGCTGTGAGGACGTTTTTTTTTATGCTTCCAGAGAGTGTCGCAGGGAACTGTTTAGCTATGGCGGCTTATACTCCTTTGTCTACATACTAATGGTGAGATAAACTTGCTTAGCCTTCGACTACGCCCTTTTAGTAATTTGCTAAATCGTAACTTTATTAGAGAACTTGAAATGTTGCCTTCTCGTTGCTAATAACTATCTTAGTACAATTAATTTCTCGTGGAGGAACCCATCACGACCCAGCCGGAGCAATTCCTAGAATTGAGAAACTAAGCGTGGATGAAGACAGTATTTGTATTATTGACTCTGCTAAAGTTACAATACCATGGAATTTGTAGTAATACACGCAGTCAGGCGGCAACGTAATTAACTCTGGTCACCTTCATCCTTCACGCCCTATTCTATTGTAAATTAATTTACCCTGCTTTCTATCGTAGTTTGTTTCCTGGCAGGTTCATGGAAGCTATTACTAATAGGAACTGTTGACTACTGTATGAAATTTAAACAATATAAAGTTCCTGAAAGTAAACTTCCATGTACTACTTTGTTTCTTAGAAATATTATAATTTTGTAGACTGGGCAAGGACTGACATTTCTCGTTATAGTATTGCGAGCCCAATAAGCTCATGTCTGGTGTATGTGTGAGAGAGGTGAAGTTACGTATA
>PNEQ01099639.1:0-17059 GCA_003012365.1 Medauroidea extradentata | reverse complement strand
GCGGGTCATGGAAACTCTGGTGCAAAGTGCAAAGAACAAACACTCATTTAATACATAGATTATACTAAATAAACAAAAATAATTTATAACATGAATACTTTAAGCCAAAGACATCACCGCTGTATGCCTTGGAAGCAAGCATATCAACAAAACAATGAAAATTTACTAAAGCCTTTAACATAGCAAACGCTATGTTACAACTGCAAACAATTACATAGCGGATGAAGAGAACTTATTTTGGCAGGTAATTTGTAGTATTTAAAATTGAATCCATCGTATTTGTGACAGTTATTGTATGTGTGTGTTGCAGCTGGGCGTATTTAATCTCTTGGTGGTGTTGGTAATGTTGGCAGTCCTATGCTCTGCCTGGCCTAAGAACAATGCCAGCTGCCCTGAGTGGAGGAAGAATAACCCTGGGAAATGTAGAAATAAAGGCATATTTCAAAGATGTTTACATCTAAAAGGAAATGTAACATTAGAATACAGTCACGACTGCTGTGAAAAGTGTTTTCTGCCTGGTAAGAATTATAATCTTCTAACAAAATATTTTCTTTTCGTTCTTAAATACATTTTGCAATGGAACTTAGTTATCGCAACTTAACATTTTGGAGACTCAACCGATTAACAAAGATTTAATCGGTCATTAATGAGGCAATCTGGTGATTATTTTGGTTAAGGACAGGTGTCTACAGTGGCTTTAAAAATTTTGTTCTTGTCTTCACGCTTAATTAGAGTCACATATTTACTATTATCACCTCTGATAACTAAAAATACAGAAGGGCGACTTTTATAATATGAATCGGGAAAGTACATTTACATAAACTACCTCAGAATGAAGATATTTGCAGGGGCTTTCGTAGCCGTTATTGATATTAGTATCTCAGAATTTTTCAACTCGGTAGAACATAACTGTTATTGATTGTATAGAAAGACAAATACAAATGAAAACTGGCTGAAGTATCTGAGAAAGACAGGTGTACTTTTCGACAGGGTAAATGTTACTAATGTAAATAGTAGTTCCATATAGAATGATATTTGTGTTTCATTTTATCCGCACATGTCATTACTGGTCAATCACAGAAACACCTCTTATAAAAGAGGCAAACAATCAGAACAGTATAATCTAATATTTAAAAAGCTTTACATACGAAAGGAAATATTATGTCTGCAGCTAAATATGCGTCGTGATATTCTTAGAACGCAAGCGATTCTTTAAGATGGATGAGTTGACAATAGGTTTCAACGTAGTTTATACATTGAGTAAAACACGTAAAAAGATGCCACAACAGACATTTGCAGTCATACAAATTTTTCCCAAAGAGGAATGTTCATTACGGTAGTGGGGCCGTAGTTAACTGTCAAGTATCACAGTATATATATATTCAGAAGAACAACGTTCAGAAGGACTTCTGCATATCCGTACTCCACAACTGCATGGTGTATTATCCTTCAATTTACAGCGAAACATATTATTTATTCAGAATTCTTGTTGGGTGCCGGATGTGACCACGTAATTTACAAGGGAGTACAATGTTTATGTCTTACAGATAGCTACTATTCGAAGAGACTCTTGCAAAGACGTGTCATTCGGTCAGCAAATTTCTGCTGATAAGAGCCACGCAGTCCGTAAATCCGTAATTAATTTAAGTACGATGAGCACTAACTTCTGTTTTATTTCAGAACACATTTTTAAAACATTAACGAATAGATGATACCAATAAATTGGTTAATTGGTATAATCCTGTACATGGTAATGGTTTTGTACTTTAAGGTTCAGTTTTCTACCATGTTTCTAAGACACTCATGGGGGAACTCAAGTGAAGGTAGTTAATTCAATTGGAACACCATCATCCCTCTATTAACAATTAATACAAAAGGACATTAAATACGCTACAATGGCTGTGATAAGTAACCATTAGGGAGAGCTAGGAAAGAATACACGAAGAGGGACGTTTTTACTTACCACTGTGAATTTCCAGAACTCTATTTATGTTTGAGGAAGACAATTATTATCATCTCGGGTAACTGTATTATTTATTTACATATGATCCTAGTTTATTCATATATTTGAACATTTACGATACTTTCATGATTTAAGCTAGTCAGAACATTTTGGTTTGGCAAGGAGGGCGTAAGGTATTTAAGAACAGCGCTTAACCCAATACTGAATTAATAAACTGGTGCATTTACTTTACCCTTCCGCTATTAGGAGCTATAATGAGGTTAGGAGTTTTCAACTTTGCCACTCAGTCCGCTCTGCAGGATTCTTTGTCGATGTATTATGTATCGTACTTTTACTTTCTTTATGGTTTCATTATATTAAAAGAATTTACAACTTTATTTTACAGTTCATTATAAGTGGCGTATATAACGGTTTCGATATAAATATTTCCTACTAACAGTGTGATGCTATTACTATAACGTAGCATTTATTGATGCAGTAACATGCAATATTATTTTGCATGCAGTTCGAAATGTTTTGCTTCATAAGGTAAATTATATAGATAGCTATATTACGGCTTATAATATCACACAAATTCTTGTTGTTAATTTGTAATTTAATATGACAATAACTTACTGGGCATTTTATTACAGACTTATTTTTGTTTAGTTAATGAATAGTTTTTACAGTAGGTTAATCGTCAATGCACTATAAATAAATAAATATACATATGCCTAGAAAAAATACCAGTTGAAAAGTAACTTTTTCTATACATATTTTTTACACCCCACGGTTTACTAATGACTTGAATCAAGGTTATTTGCGCCATACTAGCGCAGCCGTGTGACGAAACTTCTGCTAATCACACGTAGAAGTTCTCGTCAGTTGTTTTCTTCCAAGTCCTTGTAACGTCGGAATGCGCCATGTCTGACGTGTTTTGAAGTTTTTACGCGTACACTACGTGTCTCGCCAGTTAACTTTGTGACAAAGGGTGTGTCTGTGATCACTAAGCAATTGCTATGTACGTTTAACGTGCTCTAGTGTCAACGGATTACCTTTCGTTACCTTCGTGGCCGGCTTTAGCTTTAGCCTATCTAATATTTGCAATGATTTTAAGTACCCGAAAATGGCTACCCCCTTAACAGCGCATCATGATGTGCCGCCATTATTTCCTCCTGGTAATTATTTCGGTACTAACGTATGCTACTTTACCCCCAATGGCGCATGTACCTTATAAGATAAACATCCATTTTGTGTAATGCGATATCTCCTAGCTAATATTTTATATTTATATTCTGCTAGTTCTGGTGTTGTTATCACTACCATAAGTTTGTTGACACGTGGATATTTTGAATTTTCGCCTAAACAGGGAAACTTTACCACAGTGTCATCCTGACTTAAATAACAAACTAGAATTTATTGTTCTGTTTGTTGTATACCATTATTTCATTACATATACACTCCTCGATTAATGTTACGTATATTATGATAGGGATATCTATATAGCTATACCTAAAATTTCGTTCAGCACCTGCACAAATTATTTAGATTGCAACTTGAAATATGTCTACAGTGGTTTGTACTATGTCATATTAGGATATGTCTTGAAGTACTTTTATGCTTGAGAGCGCGAGCTTTTCTAACCCTTCATCTGGTTTATCTAAGAAATTATATTTAATTTATTCCTTGTTTGTGTTACTATGTTATGTACGACGCCTTATATTTCTTCTCCTTTTTCAAAATGTTTAAATATACCTTCTGCTAATGTCTGAAATTATGCTTATTTGTTTGATTTGTGGAGAATTTATTTTACTATGTAAATTTTTCCGTTTACAACAAAATCTACAACTCTTTGGTGCCTGTAATTGGTACTCTGCTTAGTGCATCTGGCAGTATATTTGCCATACTTTTAAGTGTTCTAACTTGAGAGTCATTTTCTCCTCGTGCTATGACAATATTTTGAATACGTTAGATATTCTCTACCAATATTTTAAGTTACCTTGAAATAGCAAGATCCATTTCTGTAATAAATTTGTATCCGTATAGGAACTACCTAAAATATGTACAAAATACAATATCGCACCTAGCTCTCTCTCCGTCGACCATCTAGTCTGAATTGATGATATATTTTTAGAGGCAAATGCTATTATCTGTATTTTTTTTTGCAGCGTCCTCTTGCAATAACGCTGTCCCTATTGTTTAGAACTATCTTCTAACGCTTTATTCCAAAAACGATTATTGATGCTTACATCATATCTATACTCAACATTTACTCTTGTTACATTTATCAGTGGTTATGCTTTACTGTCGCAATTTGGTATAGGCCTATAGTTCCGCATATATGACGTGATTCCAAGAAAAGACCTTAGCTGTCTCACATTGGCAGGAGGTGTCATTTGCTTAATCGCCCCAAGTTTCTCCGGGCCTGTTTTATTGCCATATGGTGGTATAAAGAGCCCAAATATTTTATTTTAACCTGTGCGAAAGAACACATCTTTCTGTTTATTTTCACATTTAGCTGTCTGAGCCATTCGGGAATTTTCCGAATTTTATCAACATTATTTTCGAATGTATTTCCTAGGTCAGGTTGAAATAAACAGCAGAAAGAATATAACGTATTTAAGATAATATTTAATTGTTTTAAATTATTAGTAAACTTATTATGTGCAACAATATTAGCCTAGAGCATTGAGCACGTGTATTATACAATTCAACTGAAACATTTTGATTTTACATTCAGATTGCAAAGGCATACGGCTTTAATTAATTCCATACGATAAAATGTATATAAAATTACATTGAGTATGTATATATATATGTATATATGATGATCAAAAATGTATTTACATAGTCCAAGTCATTACATTAAGTAGGTCTTACACGTTATAATAATAAGTGCTGAGTAGAACGTGGGAATCACACCGAAATTCCGTAGTCATTAGTCACTAGGAGGTTAGTATTAATGTTAAGCATATATGATGACATTAATTTATACATAACTGCGTACGGGTATCATACACACCTAACTCGGCATAAGAATAAAATTTGGCTTAGTTAAATAACGCCATCGTAAGAATTGCACACTATCTATGATTAATAGTATTATGTTATTTCAAGACCTAGGAATAAAATATAACAAACTTTATTAAAATGCGTTCAGCCATTTAGTGTGAAGAGGAATGTAAAATTTATGCTTAATCCTAAAAAGCTATATAACAGGAACCAAAAAAAAATTTCGGGATAAAAAGTATCCTGGGTGTTAGTTCAAGATCAACGACACTTTAATACCTAATCTCGTCAGATATTTTTTCAGTCATTTTAGCGCGAAGAGTTAGTTACAAAATAACCCTCCACATTTATTACACTAAGACGGTGCATTTTTCCAGGTCAAAAAATAACCTACATAGTTCTCATTTGCAAAAATTATATACGTAATAACCAATTTTTTTTTTAATTTTTGCTCCATTATTGAATGTAAGAAGAATAAATAATCAAACCAACAATCAAATCAACAAAAAGTACATTATCATTTATAAAATTAGTTTGGATGATACATTGCATCCTTAAAATAAGGCAGAATGTGAAATAATTTTCTTAAGTCAAATGCAACGCCAGATCAATAATAAATTAAAATCATAAACTATCCCATGTATTCAGGTTTATAAAGTTTTATGTAAAATGCCAATATGGCATTGTATCTCGTGTGTAAATAAGTATATAGAATTGAGCAAATGGTCACCGATGACAGTTTATGAAGCCATTAATTTTATTTAAATGTAGATGTTTTATTGTTATGTAGTAACTGCAATTTGCACATAAACTTACTGTAGCAGAATAATAAGAATTATTTACTATAATTGTACATACCTAGAATGAGTAATAATTGGACTACAGAGATGATTCAAACTGTGCCAGACTGTGGAAGCTGTATATTCTATTTAAATCAGTGTAAGGTTAGTAATAAAGAAAATATATAAAATTTATATTACGTCTGGAAGATGATGAGGCCATAGAGAATTGAGTTTCGTCACGCTGCGGGAAGCAGAAGGCAGGCCGTGTATGTGTCAAGGGGGTTGACAAATTGTTGAGGGGAAGAGTGTCTTGTACGCCCCACTGGGCGAGAGAATGTTACAAAGAGACAGGAATAACACGCTTGCAACGGTTTGCGGCCGGGCAGTTGAATATAAGATGTACATGAAATATAAATTTAGTTAAAAGTAAGGAAATTTATGTGCTATAATTGAAGGGTATGAACATACATGTAAAATTGTGATTTTGATTAGTAAATTTAGTAGTAGATACGCTAGCAAAGGCTTGAGTTCTTAGCTTTCGACGAACCGAGTTTAAATGTAACAGGGCTTCTGATTGGTCGAAGGGAACTAGTGGTCAGTGTAGCTGGCTTGGTGTGGAGACGCGTTGTTCGACAGGGGGAGAATCATCTCAGGGCTCGAGGCAGATGGACGTGTTGCTGTCCTCTGGGCTGAGGGCCGCGTCTTGCGGAAGTGTCGCCGACAGAGTATCTGTTCCGGGTTACGATTTGCGAGGATTAGCAGGGTGATATTTGCAAGCATTAGCAGGCCGATTGGTCGAATTAGTTTTTATGTGTTTTGCCAGACCAAAGAGAAGGGGATCGCGCTCTTAAGGTCAGAGATGCGACAAAGCTGTGGAATCGGCCATTGTTTCCATAATTCACATACGGCGCGGAGTTGTGTGACTAAGCTGAATCGCCGATCAGTGACCTTGTCTGTTCTGTTTCACGGTGAGCGAGGGCCATTTGCCGCCGTACCAAGTAACTTGTCATCTCAATATTGGCTGTATTATTTTAACATACCAGCTGAGCTAGACCGAGGCATAACAGTTAATATCAATATTATTGATCGGTAGGGACACTTACATTAATTGTATTGTAGTCCGCCACCGACGACGAATGGGCAAGTTACACACTGACAATATTATTATTGTATATGTGGAAGAATTAAAATTGCTTTAACTTAATATATGACAAACATGAATATGAAAGAACAAAATTTAATTGCGCCATTTTCATTTGCTGTTAACTTCGACCTCAGATTACCCTGATATCAAACATATAATATGTTTACACGGTTAAATGTTTAAAATTATAGACGTTGGCAGGTTTTAAATGAACATAGTTTCGTAAGCAAAATGTTTTCAGCTATTAAAAGGTGAAATAACATTGTAATATTGCCACAGACAAGGTAATACGTAAGATATTTAACATTAATTTGAATATTTAAATTATATTGTAATATTTAAACACAGTAGGCTTCTATATAGTAACTTAAGTACTATACATTTTACAACGACACAATCCCTGTTACGAAAGATATATTGAGCTGAAACAATTACAAACCTAAATAGGTAATGAACATGTTACGTTAACAAAATCAAAATCTGCACCCGTAAAATTTGTCTACGATTTTTGGTAACTTTCACTCAATTACCTATAGAAATCCACTACTTAGTTAACTATATTACTAAGTAAGTGAAACGTTGTAATTATTTTAAAACATATATTTTGAAGTCAGAACGTAATTAAGGACAAAAAAAACATGGTCTCATGTTCAGGTTGAGCTGATCTGTTGGACGGAAGTGACTTCGTATTGTGTGATTTGAATTTTTTTACAGGTCGGAGAGGAGCTAATACCTACTGCATTCCGAGCCAATCAGGAAGATCATCGAATTATGTTTATCGCTGCAAGAAGAATGTAGAGTGCGATAGAATCTTTGGCTTTTGCATAATAGCATAGATACTAACTCTGTTTTCGCAATAGCGTAACGGTTTGGTTTGAAATACATAACCATTAAAATATTTGGTTATATTTGCGTATTACTTTAGATCATTAGGGGAGTTATTTAGTTTTACATTTTATCTATCAGTTATAGTAAAATATATTAATCTTAATTCGACATCTTCAAATTAAAGGCAAGATAGCTTATGGTTACGTTGCTAAGTAAACGTGAGTTTGACACCACAGTAACACTAGAGAGGCGTATTTTGATTGGTGGAAATTTTTAATTTAGGATTGTTATAAATGTATCAAGATTTAACGGGAGAAATAGTTTTTGGTTGGTTATGTATGGCCATATTTAAAGGATGTGTTGCAAGATGTGGATCGACGATATAGCGATGTCCGCATTCAATTTTTTTTCAAGCATAATTCGGCAACTCGGCATGCCAAAATTAAGTCGAAGGACCCTATATGTGAAATAAGAAGACATGAAGAGAGCCTGACCGAAGAGATGTACAATACCACGATGCAGCGAAACATTAGAAAAAAACAGCTAAATTCAGACGGCAATTAATAATGCTCTGTACCGGCAATAGAACTACTCTATTTTAGTCTCTTTACCTCTCTAATAATTTAGTTGTTTTTGAAAAGTAATTTTCCAATTATTTTTCCGTCTTCCCAAAGAACGTTTATATCAAACGTTAGTTCAACGGTTATCAACAATATTATACAAATTTCGTGACATTTGATTGCCAAAGTGATCAATTTTAATTTGAGTTTCCATTACGTCTTTAAGATCTGTAAATTCTGTAGCGTTAAGATCAAATTTACTGTAAATTCTTGAAGAAATATTGTATTATAACTGGCAAGTCTTTTGTTACAGATTGTTTTTCAAAACATTCCCCCAAGGCTAGTATTCTAATTATTTGTGTCAACAAGATTTTGTGCAGAGGCACAATACTCACAGCATGCTAGGAGAAGGGGAGGATAACGTGGTATATTGGTAGAATTTAGAAATTTAACAGCAATAATAATAATGATAATAATAACAATAATAATAATTGGCGCGTGGTATGGATACAAGGCCAAAAAGCTTACCAGTACCATAAACAGTTGTTTATCGAATATAAGTACAGTAATTATCAGCCAGAATGTATCAGTTTTGTCTCGATAATATCGGTTTAGTAAAATCAACCACTGCTGTATGAAAAAAAAAAAAAAAAAGGAAGGGTATTAACACTGTTGCTAAAAGTGATAGCTTCTGCACTTGCGAACTGAGCTGCAATCGCAGCCGAACAGATTAACTATCCATGACATTTGGGAAATAAATGTTCAGTCATCTATGACACTATTAAAGTTGTTACCAGGAACGGTGCCACAATAACCACTTAAATGAATCTAAAAAAATTCGACAGTAGGATTTAAAAAACTAGATTATTATTAAGATATCAGACAGCAGAAAATTAATATGTTCTACTTCGTGCTCTTTCTTAGGTAAGGTAGCATTTTCAAAATCACACCCAGTCTTCAATTTTATATTTCTTTTTACTTCAGATATATACATTTCATTATTATAATATTATTATATTATATTATAATATATAATATAAGAATATATAATATTATTATAATATATAAATAACCTTGCTGAAATTTTACCTTACGGCAAAGTTAATTTGCAGCCCACTTGTTTTCATAAAAAAATTACCATAAATGTCTAGAGGAAATCACTAAAATGATAACGAAATATTAATAAACAATCTCCTAGTATGAATTTAGTTTCGTTTTTTAAATCAACAATTGTATTTAGACAAAGAAATCAAAAATTCATGTAAAAAATTTGAAAAATTATAATTGTATTCTAGTATACAGGAAGTATTAAATTGTCATCTCTATCAAGTAACACTCAACCTGCATATATAATATTTATATAAGTTTTTAAATTACATAGTTACATACATGCATTAATTAACTTTGTAATGTCAGCACACCACAGTCAAATATTTCATAAAAACTGTCAAACTCCTACACTACAGGCAATTTAAACAGGTGACAATAAAGAATTTACTTTAAGAACAATTGAAAAGTACGTAGGAGATAGTAGGACTAAATGTGATTATTTTTTCTGCATAGAGGAGAAGCACTTAAAGTACTATTTAATAGAAGTTCGAGAGTTACTGACAAGATGTGACATTGTGTTTTCAATCATTATGAGTTTACAGACAGTATACGGCTATGTCAAAGGACAATACAGGCGTACACTTTAGTGTTTGCATTCGATAGCACAATTTAATCTCCTCTCTCTCTCTCTCTCTTCCTCTTAATGTTGTGTGGGATCTATTATTATTGATTACAAACACCGTACGTTTATGTACTTCGGAACCCTTAGCTTGTTCCGTCAGTCCCACGAGAGATAAGCTATACTATCGTTTTAAAGCTATTAACCACGGCCTCGTGTGAATATCACACTCTTCGTGACCTTCGCGGAAAAAAATCAGTTTTATATGCGATTTCCCGCAAATTTCCACGAATCGACCCGCGACACCTCCATCCTTCGTGGAGATCGTCGCCGGAGTTCATCTACATACGCGGCTTACTACAATCGCCCGCGGTAGCTCTGCAAGACGCGCCCACACTTCGTGTAGGTCGCCGTCGAAATCCCTATGTATACGCGGTTTACCACAATCGGTCGCGGTGGCTCCCCGCGACAAGCTCACCCTTCGTAGAGATCGTCGCAGGAATTCTTCTATATATGCTGCTTACTACAATCGCCCATGGTACCTCCGCAATACGCGCCCACACTTCGTGTAGGTCACCGTCGAAATCCCTACGTATACGCGGTTTACCACAATCGGCCGCGGTGACTCCCTGCGACACGCTCACCCTTCGTGGAGATCGTCGCCGGAGTTCTATATACGCGGCTTACTACAGTCGCCCATGGTAGCTCCGCAAGACGCGCCCACATTTCGTGTAGGTCGCCGTCGAAATCCCTACGTATACGCGTTTTACCACAATCGGCCGCGGTGGCTCCCCGGGACACGCCCACCCTACGTGGAGATCGTCACCGGAGTTCTTCTATATACGCGGATTACTACAAACGCCCACAGTAGCTCTGCAAGACGCGCCCACACTTCGTGTAGGTCGCCGTCGAAATCCCTATGTATTCGCGGTTTACCACAATCGGCCGTGGTGGCTCCCCACGACACGCCCACCCTTCGTGGAGATCTTCGCCTGAGTTCTTCTATATACGCAGCTTACTACAATCGCCCGCGGTAGCTCCGCAAGACGCGTCCACATTTCGTGTAGGTCGACGTCGAAATCCCTACGTGTACACGTTTTACAACAATCGACCGCAGTGGCTCCGCGCGACACGCCCACCCTTCGTGGAGATCATCGCCGGAGTTCTTCTATATACGCGGATTACTGCAATCGCCCACGATAGCGTGGCAAGGCGCGCCCACTCTTCATGTAGATCGCCGTCTTAATCCCTATGTATATGCGGCTTACCACAATCGGCCGCGGCGGCTACCCGCGACACGCCCACCCTTCGTGGAGATCGTCGCAGGAGTTCTTCTACATACGCGGATTACTACAATCGCCTACAGTAGCTCCGCAAGACGCGCCCACACTTCATGTACGTCGCCGTCGAAATCCCTATGTATATTCGGCTTACCACAATCGGCCGCGGTGGCTCCCCGCGACACGCTCACTCTTCGTGGAGATCGTCACCGGAGTTCTTCTACATACGCAGCTTACTACAATCGCCCGCGGTAGCTCCGCAAGACACGCCCAAACTTCGTGTAGGTAGCCGTCGAAATCCCTATGTATTCGCGGTTTACCACAATCGGCCGCTGTGGCTCCCCAAGTCACGCCCACCCTTCGTGGAGATCGTCGCCGGTGTTCTTCTATATATGCGGATTACTAAAATCGCCCGCGGTAGCTCCGCAAGACGCACCCACACTTCGTGTAGGTCGCCGTCGAAATCCCTATGTATACGCGTTTTACCACAATCAGCCGCGGTGGCTCCCCGCGACACGCCCACCCTTCGTGAAGATCGTCACCGGAGTTCTTCTATATACTCGGATTACTACAATCGCCCACAGTAGCCCTGCAAGACGCGCCCACACTTCGTGTAGGTCGCCGTCGAAATCCCTATGTATACGCGGTTTACCACAATCGGCCGTGGTGGCTCACCACGACACACCCACCCTTCGTGGAGATCGTCGCCGAAGTTCTTCTATATATGCGGATTACTACAATCGCCTGCGGTAGCTCCGCAAGACGCGCCCACACTTCGTGTAGATCGCCGTCGAAATCCCTATGTATACATGGTTTACCACAATCGGCCGCGGTGGCTCCCCACGACACGCCCACCCTTCGTGGAGATTGTCGCCGGAGTTCTTTTATGTACGCGGCTTACTACAATCGCCCGCGGTAGCTCCGCAAGACGCGGCCACACTTCATGTAGGTCGCCGTCGAAATCCCTATGTATATGCGGCTTACCACAATCGGCCGCAGTGGCTGCCCGCGACACGCCCACCCTTCGTGGAGATCGTCGCAGGAGTTCTTCTATATACGCGGATTACTACAATCGCCCGCGGTAGCTCCGTAAGACGCGTCCACACTTCGTGTAGGTCGCCGTCGAAATCCCTACATGTACGCATTTTACCACAATCGGCCGCAGTGGCTCCGCGCGACACGCCCACCCTTCGTGGAGACCATCGCCGGAGTTCTTCTATATACGCGGATTACTACAATCGCCCACGATAGCGTGGCAAGACGCGCCCACTCTTCATGTAGGTCGCCATCTAAATCCCTATGTATATGCGGCTTACCACAATCGGCCGCGGTGGCTACCCGCGACACGCCCACCCTTCGTGGAGATCGTCGCAGGAGTTCTTATACATACGCGGATTACTACAATCGCCCACAGTAGCTCCACAAGACGCGCCCACACTTCATGTACATCGCCGTCGAAATCCCTATGTATATTCGGCTTACCACAATCGGCCGCGGTGGCTCCCCGCGACACGCTCACTCTTCGTGGAGATCGTCACCGGAGTTCTTCTACATACGCAGCTTATTATAATCGCCCGCGATAGCATGGCAAGACGCGCCCACACTTCGTGTAGGTCGCCGTCGAAATCCCTATGTATATGCGGTTTACCACAATCGGCCACGGTGGCTCCCCGCGACACGCTCACTCTTCGTGGAGATCGTCACCGGAGTTCTTCTATATACGCGGCTTACTACAATCGCCCGCAGTAGCTCCGCAAGACGCGCCCACACTTCGTGTAGGTCGCCGTAAAAATCCTTATGTATACGTGGTTTACCGCAATCGCCCGCGGTGGCCCCGCAAGACGCGTCCACCCTTCGTGGAGGCTGCCGCAGGATTCCCATTAACTTTCCCTTCGCGTCTACCTGGCGAACTTTCCTAGGACCGCCCCCATTTAAACTTTCAGCCAATCGCGTCTCTCGTGGGTAACGACGACAACAAACCCTGCCATTCCTCCGTATAAATTTATTGCATCTTTTTATAAATTCGCGCACATTAACATTAACAACCCTTTGAACTTATGTACAAAATTTTATAAAATTCTGATGACTAATTATAAAGTTAATATTAAAAAGCCCAGCAGGGGTGTCGGCGTTACCATGTCTATAGGTGCCATAATTTTCAGCATCCTTGCCACGTGTCCCTCGTCGACTCAAGGCTGTTCGCTCGCTTTGACCCCATGTTTTCGCAACTTTTCTTCCCCTGTTGTGTTAACAGTCAATCTGCTGTGACACAATGCCACAATCCTCTGGTCATACTACGCCTTTCGCCAGTACTTAAAACTAACTTACAAATTAATTACTTTAAACAAAATTTTGCAATTGAGCCACATAAAACAAACAATCCAAATCACAATGCAATTTCAACTGGCTTTCTACTACTATTCTAACCTAATTTACAGTATTTACAATATATATGTTTTTTATTTACATTTAAAGGCTATACGCCGGTTACATATACCCTCAGTGTCGATAATGACTTTCACGCTAGGAGAGGAGGCTGTATCGACACTTCTGTCGCCTTAAAAATCTCGTGTTCACACTTCACATTATTTCTTTTCCCTACCTAGCGACACACATATTTACACTGTTTTGTGAGGCCATTTACTATAAATCTGGGACAAGGGCTCAGCTCGGCTTTTAACATAATTCCTAAAAGAAAAAAGCACAAAGAATCGACCTTAGCCAGCAGTCAGTAGAATCATTGAATATACCTCTATATATCTAATGGTAGAATATCTCTGCTGGTCCATATCCTGCATCCAAGGTGGTTCGTAGGCAGTTTTCCTCGTTATTATATTTCAGGAATCCTTTAACCACAGGTACAAGCGATTTCCATGCAGCTCACTCTAATATGTTCAGTCGATCCTCGAATTCATAACCATTATGTAGCATTATGTTCTGTGGTCCAACGAAACTGTCTTCCTTTAATTTAGCATCCCTTAGTTTAGGAAATTTTTTCCTTTTAATACGAAAATCTTGTATCTGTTTTGTCCATCGCCTTCACAAAAAATTTAATTAGACCAGATTAGCTTTCGGGTAGTACGGGGAAGTCTGCCCAAACTTTCCTCCCCGCGAAAATTCCAAATTTTTAATTTCAGTTGAAACAAAATAGGTGGCATTATCAGTTACAATACATAAAGGGGAACCTAACACAGGAAATAGCCGAATTCCCAAAATATATCAACACAAATTTAGAAAAGCTATGAACAAACAAAAAAATTTAAGTATATCCTGATTTTGACCGAGGTAAAGGTCCAAAGACATCAATATAGATACACTCCCAATGATACTGCCCAACAGTTGCTGAGTATTGACCTGATGCACGAATGTTCGTAAGTTTTGTCATCAAGCAGTCCGAACAGCATAACACCCACTAAATCACATCATCCTTCATCTTTGACCACCAGAACATCTGCTTTATTTTTGACAGTGTTTAGTTTGACACAAATGACCCCCAATATAAGGTTAATGATAACATTTAAAAATCTTCTGTCACAATGCTGTCGGAACAAAAATTTTGAAAGAACCAAGTTGGTTCACATATCCCTATAACATTTACGAAGTTCAAACGAGGATAGAGTACCATGATTTACTCCTTTTCTCAAATTGTCACATTCAGTATCTGCTTGCTGATGCTCCTGCAAAGCAATATAGGCTTCTGGGAAGACGGGAAGAACCCCAAAATGGTCAATCATTTCAGGTTCTTGCGAGGAAGTTTCTACAAAATTTATTTCAATATCCTGTCCCTGATCCTTTCCTTTTTCTACAACCTCCTGTTCTTGCTTGGCACGAACTTCAGCCACATCCTTATTTAAATGTGGACCCAAACCTACTCCTTCACAAACCTTAAATTCATCATCGTCGAACATTCTCGACAGACAGTTTGCTACACTATATTCTGCACCTTTAATATGCTGGACTACATATTTATGCATAGTAAATCTCACTAACCAACTAACAATACATCCTACTGGTTTCTTGATGGATAACATCCAACTAAGAGCTAGACTGTCTGTATACAAGACAAGTTATTGGCTCCCAAGATAATCTGCAAATTTATCCATCCCGAATAACACAGCTTATAGTTCCTTTTCGTACACTGTATATTTAAACTGAGAAGGAGTGAATAACATGCTAGTAAATACTATGGGAACATTACCCTGCTCTATTTCTTGTTATAATAAAGCTCCCTCTGCCCTTGAGCAAACATTCACCTTAAGAATAAAACCATTGTCAAAATTTGGTAAATGCAACACTGAAGGAGAACACAATTTCAACTTTAACCCAAGTTTAAGACATGCATGATCATGATCTTTAGTGAAAATGTTCTCACACCCCTCCCGCTTTAATACATTTAATGGCGCAGTGACTTTTGCAATATTAGTAATAAATTTAGCGTAAAATCCAATCCGACCAAGAGAGCACCTAAATCCCTTGAAATTTTTTTGCACAGGAAAATGTTCAATAGGAGTAATCTTTTCAGTATCCAATAAAAAATTTCCTTCAGAAATAATGAACCCCAAATATATCACGTTAATCTTTTTCCAAGTCAGTTTGGGTTGATAGGCAAACCAGCACTACAAAGTGTAGTAAGGACAATGAGCAAATGCCCTAAATGTTCCTCAAAAGTTTTACTATAAATACAGACATCATCGATGTATGTAAGCAACAATTTAAACAAAAATCTGAAACAATATTCTGGACATAGCTCGTGGACCACAATTTGTCCTCATTGGTAATCTAGTCCAATGATAGTGTTCCGAAAGGGTAATGAAAGCCAATAAATTCGGAGAATCCTCATGAAAATCGGACTGCAGAAACACAGTATTAAGATCCATTATTGTAAAATATTTTACCTTTCCGACATGCTAAAAACCAATTCAGCTGTAGGCAGAGGATGAGGGTCAACACACATTTTCTTATTCACCGAACAGTAAACACAAATCAATCTTTACTAACCAGGTGTTCTCTTTGTGAATAGAAATGATGGGCTAGCGTTGTTACTAAAATATTTTTTCAGCCGTACCTTCATGTTATAAATCCTCAATTAATTCCCGAAAAACTTTCACCATTGGAGAAGAAACCTTATAAGGGGCAGAGGTAACAGGAATATCATCCAATCTACTTAAAGGAATGGGACTTTGTGTAAAGTGCCCAATCTTGGAAGTGATCACATCCGAAAACTCTGCTTTTAAAGGTCGCATTTCGGCTTCCTAAGAAACTATAAAAATTTCAGCTTTTATAAATATTAACCTAATACACTTGGTAGTAAATGTAACAGGACTATTTTTTACAAAAAAAACAATCATCAATAATAATTTCGACATATCAATTAATGCCTGGGGATTCCATAGAAAATCAAGAACCACTAATATATCGTGATTTTGTCCAGAAAGTCATTTGAACAAAAATTTCCATGTAAAAACGTCCCAACTTAGCCTTCAATATGGCTCGACTCTCTGAATATATCATGCCACCATCAGCTGAGGAAATCCAATGTATTCGTCCCTTATAAGTGATACGGATTCTTTGGATAGTATCCTAAACAACTAATTACAAAATCGCTGAATAATTAAAGAGCAGGAAGCTCCAGAATCAATGAAAGCTTGAGACGATCACGTCTCTTGTTTTCAAAGTTTCCTGCCTACCCGACCGCAGTTAAATGGACATACTACGCACTTACCTTAGTTGAAGACGTCGACAAACTTTTCTTGTGTTGCTGCCGCAACACAAAACACGCACGAAGAAATATGCTGTGATACCTCAACTGTGGTTAAGCTGCTAAAGTTGGCTCAAATTGAGTATT
>PNEQ01099638.1:0-17059 GCA_003012365.1 Medauroidea extradentata | reverse complement strand
GAAACAATAATATCTTGGAATGTTCGTATACCAAAGGGGCGAGTTTGTTATCATTGATGTATTTGTGGTATGATTAATGTCTTTGTATATCAAGGGGCGTGATTATTATAACTGAAGGAATTGTGTAATAACTTTGTACCTGAATTTAATTGTTTTATATGGGTCTTTTTAAAAAAATTTCCAAGATGCAAATATCTTGTGCCCACAAATAAATTACGAAACTTAAATAATATTTTAATTTTTTTCTATGTTTGTGAAAACATCCCTCAAATTTTTGCACCTGTAAAACTGTCTCCATCTTTTATTAATTGAACATCCATATTGGGTTTCACACTGTAAACAGAACACGTAAACAAACTCTTATTTTACACGAAAATGGACGAGAATCGATGGATGATGGTAATATGCGACAGCGAATCATTCTGCATATGCTTCTTAAAATGTGAGTGATATTTAAATACAATATTCTCACCGCTATGTAGTAATAAATAAGAAACTTGTTTCTCTCGTTGCCCATCAACAGCTGATTAGATCTAGGAATCACTTCACAGCATAGAATGTGATAGGGAATCAGCTCTCTAGCTTTTATCTATGCTCTAAGGACCGTGGGATAGACCCAGCCTAGGCTATACTCTGTGAACTACCGATGTGTGGCCAAAACAAAACAGCTGATTGTGGCCCGCTTTTGCTGTGGAAGATAGGGTTTATGATTTATTTCAGGTGTGGACGTGTTAAATGTAAAGGAATTTATCTATGAAAGTCTGATTTCTTGTACTAGACATAAAACGCAAGTTGTTTTTACATATTATATACCCATTTATTTGGTTGTAATACAAAATCAGACAAGATATATGGTGGGCCTACTTTTACACTGTGCGACATTGTTTATGCTGTATTTAAAATGCATGTGTGGTTAACAATTTTGGTAATATAAATAAAGGAATACAACACTGAGTTAAAAAATATTTTTGATTACGCCATGTTTGAATATTCAAAACTTTGTAATTGCTGCAATAACCTAAATCATGCACTTGTAAATAAATTCAGTGGTTTAGTTATATTGCACTGCCTATATGGTGGTTTTTGCTGGGATTCCATTAAACCATTTGACTTTTCTCGTCCAATTATGCTCTGGAAAACAAAGTGGTACTAAGGTTTGGGTATTAACAATCATACTGCCGAAACTTGCAATGAATGAGACAGTAGTTATGCCATTGGCTAAAGACTGTATTCTATTTTGCAATATTGGTCTTTCTGTGAATTTGGCTGTAATATTTTGTCCCAGCCAAAATTCACTTTTCTGCGATATGAAACCAGTCCTTGAGAGGGTGAATTCAGACACAACCCACATAGTGTTCATGTTAAAAAAATTGTAACTTTCATACCAAAAGGTCTTTTATTCTCACTTCTAGAAATACATTCATTACACCCTGCATCATATTATTATCTAATTTTCATTCTCAAACAATTAAAAAAAGTTTCCCTGAAAATAGATATAAAAAAACATACACAATAGTCACAGAGCAAATAAAATCTCTTGGAAAAAAATAAAATAAACATCTCAGAATAATTTTGCGTTTTTACATATAGCTAAAAAATAAAGAAGTATAAATGAGTGAAAAAGATAATATTCCAACACCCGCCTCCTTTTTCCCCTCATTTTTCTTTCTCTCGCTCTTCAATAACGATGTTCTATTCTATTCTAACCCTATGGACTTATAAAAATGTTGTATCTTTACACTTTATTAATTTTTAATGCGAAAATCTGCAGCGTTGTCCTCTGAAGCTACACGTACACACTTAATATTGTAACGGGTATTTGGGGCAAGGCGGAAACAGGGGGGGAACCTTTCTTGAACTGAGACTTTGGTTTATACTAAATCTAAATGTGTGGAACAGGAGGACGACGACACGCAGGTTTCTTCATAAGGGGGCTTCTCCACCACCTGGCCAGTAATTTCTTCAATGACGACTCTAATTAAATTTCCCATGTATGGCGGGCCAGGATGCCACGCTTTTGGGATCACTTACCTTAATTATGAACGGCACACTAGGTTATTCTATTTTACGTGCCTCCATTCTTCTCTAAACATGTTAAAGCAACTTTTACTTGCTACGGCGATACAAGAGAACCAGAAATCTTTAAGGAACACGGTAGTTACAAGAAATAAGAAGAAGAAAGAGTAGGAAAAATAGATTAATTAAATAAATATAAATAAAATATGCTCTCTATCTAGTTGTACCAAGAACGGTACTCACATCTTGCCAGTTCTGAAAACGTCTACTCTCAACTGACATCATTGAAACATAAAAATTAACTAACAGACTTATGACTAGAGCAGGAAGAGCTTATACTAAAATATTGAAATAAATAAACTGTAACCTCCTTCGGTTCGCAGAACACGTTTAACTAAAAAAAAAAAAAGAAATTTAAGCACTTTTACAATACAGCTTCTCCAATTATTGACAGTTAAATAAACAAAACAAATCAAAACTAACACCTCGTGACCACGGTCGTAGAGGAACAGGTCTGGACACTCGCCTATCTAACAATGTATTTTGCTTGACCCCCTTGTTGTTTGGCTGTAGTTCGTCAAGTTACCGAGAATGTCGTCCTTTTTGGCGCTGTTTTCCGGGCAGTCGGACTCAAACTCCGCCCACTTTTTTCCCATTGTTAAATTTATGAAGTAAATAAAGATTGCTGGAGCCTTTTCTTAAAATTGTGAGCGAAGAAAGTATTTCATAAATTGATAAAAAATACGTTTTGATAAATTGTTTACCTTAGCGAAAAGGAAGTGGGCGGGGTTTAGTCCGACCGCCCTAACTGAAGCGCCAATAAAACACAATATTTTCGGTAACCAAACAACAAAGGGGTAAAATATCCAGGCGAGTGTCCAGACCTGTTCTTATACGACCGTGCGCGTGACCAACTACGAACGGTACTACGGCAAATACAAAAACAGATAACATAAAAAAATCTTCTCATGAGCAACAAACCGATTTAAAACCAGTCTGGTAACAACATAATTAATGTCTAAACTTACGTCAACAAAGCTTTAAAGAGTCTTTAGAAAAATCGTCTAAATTACAATTTCAGTAGACCATAAAATTACTTGATCTCCAATAATCATATCTCAAACAATAAAATCTCATATGGCTATCTGCACTAATGCTTACACGTCTTTACATAGAACACGTCCTCTTAATCATATTTTGAAACGTACTCTAACTAAGTTTGTGACGTGCACAATGATTATCCTTACCATGTATCAGCAGTAATAGCAATTAATCAGTATAATTTCTGAACATCAAAATTAACAGGTCATGCGACCATTCATTCTCCTCGGCATCATGTTACGAAGCCGATGGAACTATAATGAGAAAGCAATAGTCAGTGTTACTGTTTATATGTAAATAAAACTAAAATGTGTATGTTTCGTCACTGTGGAGGGAGCAGGTGTAGCTTCCGGACGGCAGTCTGGCTCCCCACCCCCACCCTACTTGTACCCCCCTTAGCTGTTGGCAGGGAGGGGAGAGTACCGCCTGTACAAAATTTAAGATATAAATATTAATTATTATAATAGTAAGTATTTTATAAGGAACATTAGGATTTAGGAGCCTCAGTGGGTAATTGTTTTCAAGCTGGACAATTACTACTGCATACATCCTACAGCCCTATAAAGTAGTCATAAATGGTAGGCCTACTTCCTAAGTTCTTTTGTGAGATTTAGGCACGATTACAAAGGTCTTTCTAGACTAGTTTTTGCTCTATACCCTAAATTTCACGTGCACTTTATGTGCTATTTGTAGGTGAAAACAGTTTTAATTATTGTATAAGAAACGAAGTAATTATCTGACAATGCAATAAACAATTTTAGGGACTTGGTTGACATTGTGCCTTACCATAAATAATTTAAAGACGATTAAAACTAATTAATATGTATTCAGTTAAAAAAATGTATGCTATAGAACATTTTCGTTTGTAAAGACAAGATTAGAAAAATAATTTTTCACAAATTGAATATCTAGGTTTTTGTATATTTACATCTCGAATTAAAAAAAAAATTCTAACAATTAGTGACAAAACCTGATATGACCTGTTTGTTTTACGATAAGTAATTCTTTTATATTATCAGGTAATGTGATTGCGAAAAAATTTTCTTGTCATAATTAATTTTGTTTTTATTTAATTTCATTAATATTTTCTTACAAATGTTTGAGAGTGAAGTCAGGCTTGAGGCCGAAACATATTCAAGAAACTTCCCATTGGTGTCTGTATTGCCTATATTGGTAAAACGTCGAGAACTTTAAAGGCTGCTAGCTTGCATAATATTTCAAGAATCCCTGCAGGTATTTAAACAATATTAATAAGGCAGAGCATATTGGATTCCTAAACATAAATTCCGCTGTTAAGTTATGAGACAAACAATTACTGTCCTTGTTTGTTGTACGACTCGTTTTGACATTTTATGATTACCACAGTAAAATATTGTTGAAAACATATTCTTATGTTTCTTACATAATTTACTATATCAGCAGAGTCACATATTCAGATTCTCCCTCTCACTCACACACACACACACACAAATGTGCTCTCTTGTCTTTCTTGATTCTCACCAAAATACACGTCATCACCCCTAAGTTCTTGAAGTATGAGGACAAAATGGGAGAGCAAGTGTATCCACAGCTGTAGCATACATTTATTTACAATTTTGTAAATGAAATATTTTTCTGACAACAGAAATAAAAATGCAGTTATTTTTATTTTTGTAAATTATCTTACAAACATCTAGGTTAATGTGAAAACATTACATTGTCACGCTCAAACATTTCCCTCCCTACAGTAGTTCTAGTTTTAAAGAAAATCACCTTATGTTGCACAAAATCTTATTAAAATAGGCTATAGGTAGAGATGATGGTTTATCGCGGGAAAACTTGACTATTTGCTAGGCTTCAACGTACGTTCAACTTATCAAAAGATTACTGGCTATTCCTTGTACGTGAAGCTACTGCCCTATTTGACTAAGCCAATAAGAATACCGCTATTTTAATATTTAATGCATGTTATTGGTCTGCAGACAGCTACGCTGTGTCAGTGTTTTCAAGGCTATGTTGGCACAAAACATTTTCGCGATATACCATCATCTCTAGCTATAGGCTATTTAAATGTTTTATGGCTTAATGTTTCCTTTAATGGAAATTACATATTTTTTTCCTGTAACCTTCATATTTTCATAAACTGTCAAAAATAAATTCAGAGAGATTGCTTGCTCCTAAGCAAGATATAACAATTGATTTTACTACAATGCAATTTGCAAATGAGGGTGACATGAATATCTGGTAATTCGTTAAAAGTCTACAAAGCTGTCCTATGTAGTTTGCGCTAGATTGTGCAAACATTACTGTACATTAAAATAAGTGCTAATTTCGAATAATCTTTTTCAGTTTAGATCAAAGCTGCTGTGTTAATTTTAAAGCATACTTAAATAAAATATGAATTTAATTTACTTTCTTCCTTGCAGTTGAAATAATCTTTTGTAAATTTTTAGTCCTACATTTCCTTTAAACATTCATATTCAATTTAAAAATTTCATAAATTCAGTGAAAATAGGTAACCCCAAAAATTTATCTTTACACTGTTTATTGTTGCCTACTTGAAAATAAATATCACAACAATTTTAGCTTGTTAATCACTTTCAACTTAATCAATATACTTTACGCTAACATTAAAAATGTGTTGTAGTAATATATGTATAGCCTATATATATTTATTTATTTATATATGAAAAATAATGCCATTAGAACATCTCTGTAGCCTGAAACTGTGTTGTACCTTATAAACAAAAAACTGGGAAAGTTAAGTTAGTAACTGAAAAGGCATACATATGCTTGCAAATTTTTAAGGATCCTTATTTTAAATAAAAAGTACGTACATAAACCATTATTTTAGGCACTGTGCGTAGCTCGCAGTCTTAAAATCAATTTGACGATACATAAATTCATTTAGGTGTGTGTTAACTTCGAGGCAAATGTTTCAAATGAACTATATTATCATTAATACCCTCTTTCAGAATAGTCTTACTGTGCACTGTTGCAGGAAAGAACTGTCCAATTGTGTATTTGACATGTAATTACAATCATAGATAGCTACTTCATTATTTGTATTTTTCTTTATAGTTAATGAAATCTAGCATCTTCACCATCAATAAATAATCATAAATTATGTGTTTTTCGTACTATCATGCACATTACAAAAATAACTTGTAAATAAAGCACTTGAGTATAATGCTAATATGTACTGAACAGTGCCAAGGTAATGTAATGGTGTTCGTTCATGTACAACATACCCTATTATGTCGTTTTTTCACAAATTAAAGGCAACAAATAGTGTATAATTGTAATTTCAATTACTCTGTGAAGTTTTCCTATCCAGATGTGCTCTTTCATATTATTTTTCTAATGAATTCAAAACATTTTAGTACAAGAAAACTCTTAAATGTAGAGCAATCCGTAATTTGTGTTTATAGAAAACAGGACTTTTGAGTTACTCGTGTTTTACTACTTTCACGCTTGTTTCTACTACAAGAACAGCACAAATTGCAGTAGTGGTCCGTACGATCTCAAGTATATACCTAATGACAAAAAATAACGATTTTAACATGTCATTAACTGTTTTTATTCTCAAACCATCTCTTGTTGGCTGGAAATTCACATCGTTTTGGAATAAAAGAAATGGGATACAATATTTCTCTACTGTAAGTAATGATGCTTGGTTTTAATTACTGTAGTTTCCTTCGTATTCTATTGGTGGTATTACAGAATGTAGAAAAAACTGGGCAAGAAGTTGTAAAATAATACGTGTGTGGATAAGAAAAATTTGAAACCAGTCATGTAAATTGCTCTGTATGGTTGGTTTATCAACACTTTTTCAACACAAAATAGAAGGTATAAATTGATATTATGGAAGGGAATTATAGGGCATAGACTTATTTACATCTCTCATAGTTTTCGCTTAATGGTATGTCAAAGTCAAAATTTGCATGTGTCCGTTTTAAGGACTACTCTAAAACCAACTCTCTTACCAAACTGAAAAAAATGCACAGTGCCCAAAGACGTAGCAGGCTATAATGTCGCGTTCATAAAAACAAAGAATAATTTTTTAATATTTAAATAAAAACGGTAAAACTAAAATAATAATTTAAAAAATTCAATATACATTTTTTAAATACAAAAAATTTTATTTTGCGGTTTAACATAGTTGAATTAGTAGCCTACAACATCGTTATTAGCTGTGAATTTTTTGTTTCGTGAGTTCGTTTTAGTGTCATCCTTAAAACGCAAACATGCAAATTTTGGGTTTAACAAGCCATTATGCAAAAACTTTGCGAGATAATAGATTTTTATAAGAGTGAAATTTGGTAAAGTGTTGTGTCTAAAACAAGAAAAAAAAAATACTGGTGAATATATAAGAATAAAAACATGCTGATGAAAATTGCGGTAGACCTCGCCCTTAAGGGGGCTTTAAGACCTTAGTTGTGGTTACGATTAACTGTCGAAATCTAAACAATTCTTCGGGATAGAGAGTTGGTATTCACTTCGAAATGTCGCTTACGTAAATAAATACCCTAAAAGTTGTTTTAGGATTTTTTGAAATTCTATCCCCAAGCAGTAAAAAGGAGCAAAATGTGTTTTTTAATGAATCGTCCATATTACTGAAATATATTTGACAATCGTCTTGACATTTACTTCTATTGGTTACGTGTACAAATGTCTATGACAGGACTCCAAGACGATTCGAAATTCTTTCATTAAGAGGTGAAAATACGTTAAAAGTGTTTGCGATTATTCCTCCATATACATCAAACCAATCGAGATATCGAAATGCTCTATGCTTTAGATTGATGCTTTTGTAAATTTCCCAAATATCAGTAAAATAAATTTTGCGAATTTGGCCTAACGGGTAAAATGTGTTTTCCATTCACAATCTGTATACATCGATCCCATTGATTGTATATAGCGACGTAATTTGGGTTTAATATTGATGCTTGCTCAAACACCTGAACAGTAATATCAGGAATTTTTGGAAGGAGGTGAATAGGAGTGAATAGTGATTAAATGTGTGTTTAATTAATTGTTGACATATCTTGAACCCAGCGGGCTATTTTCGTGTTTTTCACGTTCAGGAGACTCTAGCAAAGTGTGATTGAAGGGTGTTTCGAAATTCAGTCTCTTAAGTGGTGAAAAGACTCGGAATGTGTTTTAGATAAATCTTCTATGTATCGAGATTTTTTTTTTTTTGCTTTGAGAGGATGACTAGGCAAGTGGCCGCAATAGGTTTTAATATTTTTACAAATTCGAACTTCCAGTGCTCTACAAGGGTTACGTGTGTTTTTTAATGAATGATAGATTTTACCTCAACCCAACGAGCTATCGTCGTGATTTCGTCACTTGGTTACTTGAACAAATATTTAGGGTGTGAAATTAATATTTTTTTAATTTGACACCTTAAGGGGCGGAAAGGCGTAAAATTGGTTTTCTATCAGCCGACAATAGTTATCTAACCAGTACAGATATTGAGATGGTGTTTGCGTCAGAATGATGCTTACGTAAGTGACTAAAAAAAGGAACTAATTTTTTTTTTTATTTTATAAGATAACTTAGTTACTAAGAAGGAAACTTATTTTACATACTCTCTAGGCAGACGATCCGAAAAAAAGTACGACCTGTGAGAAACAAATTATACAGGAGTTTCGTCCTTCAGTTCTATCAAGATGTGTTGTACAATCTCTATGAGCCTGGCAAAGTAATATTTTACGTTTAAATTCAACTTTTATTAATAATTTAGACGTTTTGTTGCGCAGTTGTCTGTAGCTATGGTCTATTGTTCCAAAGGTTCTTGGCTCAAATACCATTAAAGCTTTGCAGATGTGCAATTCTGACACACAATAACTGCAAAACAGAATAAATTAGTGTAATTTGGATGAAGTCGAATTCAAAAGTGGTAAAAATGTATTATGCAGTCCACTATCCACTGGAGATTCTCGACAGCTTCATCCCACATATACCATTCTACCAAATAGTTAAATATTTCAGCGAAACATTATCCCGCCAAAACTGCTTAATGACACTTAACTTCAAGTGAATGTTTTGAAAAACAAGTATATTATTGACGGCACCATCACCAATGATTGTGCTCGGAGGAAATTAGTCTTCATACCACGTAAACTGCGTACTCCATTTGATTACCCTCTTACATTTAGGGGTCTGTAAATACCCCACAACGTCGACTTTGCTAAGACTATAAATATGGCCCAGGCGAAGTCACTGCTGTTAGTGGCAGAGACAAACTTTATACTGCTTTTTACATGGACAGCTATAGCTACTAATCCTGATGCAGAGTTAACTCAACTAGCAGATTTGTCATTATACAATCGATGACTGAACTACGTATCTGGTGTAAAAAGAGGTTTTTCAATTAAAGCTAATGTTACCTGATATGATTAACACACGGGCGCGCTGCTAGTATCTTATAAAAATCATACAGTACGCCGTCAACACCAGGAGATTTATTGTATGGTAATTTCTCAATGATGTTACTTTTTTCTTCGTCTAAGTATGGTGTTACCATTATCATCTTACTATTTCCACCTAAATTATGTTATAGACTTGTAATACTGCAGAAACCAAGGCGTCGTCAATATTCTAATTTGCGTAAGGCTGTTGGAAATAGTTTCAAAAATTTCATTACTCTCCCTGGTTTGGAATCTTAGGCCGGTTTTCCTAAACACAAGGTACTACACATGTGCTACCATATCAGGTTCCAGAAAAGCAAGGGTCGAGACCTTACGCGTGCCCGTATTCCTAAACGTCCTGAATTGGTATCGGAAAGTCACGGATATTATTTGCCGTCCCGTGTGAGGATATAAACAAATGAAGGCGGCGCTGGGCAGAGCGTTATTTATAGAACAAGTAGCAGTGACTTTTAACAGCTATTTAACAAAAATACTTTTATTTTTGACATTTAGAACGTAATGTATTATATCTTAAATTGTTTTAAACTAGAAATAATCATAAATATAGTAATATAGATTAAATGGTACTGGCGTTCGGTCTTCGCCAACAAAACATCTCTACGAGACATAGATGTAGTTTTGACGATAAAGGTGAGTTGTATACGTCTGTATCTTATAAAAGATTATGTACCAAGATTACAATGCTCAAAATTACCGCAAAAACCCCTTTTTTGCCACTTTGGATGTTTGACTGTATGCTTTAATGATTACTGGTGAACCAGAAATTGGTATACACACGTGTAGTATTCTTTGAATAATATTCCTAAGCAGACATCACTCATGTGCGTTGAGCAGTTTTACAATAATCTGGTAACGGTCGATTCTCTGCGCACCTCTCGGCGTCCTGGGAAAACGGCTACCATAATGACTTGCACACGTACGCAGGGCCACGAATACTTTTCTTCTTTTTCTTAATCCTACTTTCCATTGTTCGCTTGCGTGTTTCTCAATTCCTCCCCCCACATTAAAAAAAATCGAACGCACGGAGCGAATGTAATCAAAATTGATATAAATATAGCACAGTAGACTAAGTTGATTGGGCTTTTATATGATTTGTACCTAAGAATACAGACAATATATATTTACTTTATGTGTTTTTTTTTTCGTTTGTCCCTACCATAGCCACGATACTAACATTTAATTTTAGGCACTGCTTTTGTTGTCGCTTCAAGGTTCGTGTATGTAACACTTTCCGAGTAGATACTTGTGTACCCCTAGTAACGAAGTTGGCTGTACACTTGTTTGTGAGTTGTGGAATTTCTGTAGTATACCAGGTAAGTAAAATTTCTCCTGTTGAATATATAACTTACAGAAATAAATGTTGTAATTCTAAATTTAAAAAATAATATGAGTGTTTACTCATATGCTTAAACTCATACTATAACTTATACTTGTTTCCAGTGGCTTTTGTGTGTAGTACCTGCCACTGTGTGTGCATTTGTATTGTCTAAAATTAATGGAGAGTTCATATATATTTTAAGACCCCTGTTAAATACACACAAATACACATATATACATGTATTTATATGCTTACGTGTATAAATATGCATTTGTAAATGTATATGTTAGTGTACAAATGTATAGTAATGATCACAAAATATTTAGGTAGCTCTTAAATATAGTGGTATATGGTCCACTTTTGCATTGGAGCATTTTAAATTTCCAGCCAATGGTTTTTAATTTTGTCGGCAGCCACCCAGCCAACAATGTAAGAGCAGCTAAGCTATGCAGAGAGTGCCGTTCCTATACCTACCTTATCTTTTCTATACTGTAGGCTTCTGTTAAATACATATTCGACACGTTTTCATTACTTACAGATAATTTCCACCGATTTGCTATTTTCACGACACTAAAAAAAAGCTTTAATAAATACGCTAAAATATTTCATTTCTATCACAACTTTGTCTTTAGAATTTAGAAATATTATCACATTGACATTATGCAAGAAAAAATTTTCTCGTGCGGATCATTTCGGCTGCATCAATGACTAATGCGTAACATACCGAATAAAAGTAGTAAAACATGCTGTGTGTATTAAAATATTTAATTAATTTAGGCCTACAGCAACGAGAATTTAATCGCCTACACGAAGTATTCAACATATAAAGATTTTGAATATACGTTTCTTTGCTTTCTTAGCGTATACATGTGCAACACAGAACAAGGGGTTGTATATGTACAATCAGTTGATTCTGCCACATACTAAATATGCTCCACAGGTTAATCAGTGTTAGATATGGACATTCGGAAAGAAATCAGAGGCGCAAACATACAAAACGTAAAAGCTTTATTGTTCTAGCAGAAAAAAAATGAAAATTACTGTAAAAAGTATAGCCAACTGCTCTTGACCGTCGAAGCAAAACTTCTGACGTCACTTCTTTTGAAGAAAAGCTTTGCGTCGAAGGAATCAGTAACGTCTGAAGCAAATATAGTCGTACATAATCGCTGGACGAAAAGGAAACGCTATCTCGGAAGTGAAGGAAAGCAAACAGGTTAGTTAGTCGACTTTACGTTGGTAGTACACAATAAACCCGCAGGCTGCCACCTTAATTGAACGTGCGTTATTGTTTTAAAACTTAAGGTATACGTTTAACTTTGTCTGGCTTCTTCGCTACTTGCCCCGTTAATTAACCGGCTTCTTTAGTTATCTGTGTAACTAGCTTACATCTATGGAAGTTAAGGTGGGAAATAAACGTTACAGTAATTATTAAATATCTCAGCCGAACAATTTTAAAAATACGTATGCATTCTAATATTACGTAAAATTAAATTTTTAAAATTACAATATAACAAATTGCAAATGTTCTCGTATTCCAGTGTTATTCAAAGTATTCCATATTTATAAATTTGTTGGAAAATGTTTCTTTAAAAATAATTTTTTTTAAGTAGTTAATTTTATATTTCATTTATTCTCCAATTCTGACATGCCTGTACTCAGAACATTGATTTTGCAACCGTGCATTATTTTCCAGTGCTATACCTCGTATATGTAAACCATAAATACGAGTAACGGTTTTGTGGGAAATGTATAACTTTAAAAAAATAAGCTTAGATCCTGATTACTTTAATACATCTTCTGTTTTCGGAAGATTTTTCCTTCGGGGAATTAGGCAAGTTGAAACCATGTATTGTTTCTATCATAACTGTTTATACTCTGAGGCACACAGTGTAATGTAGCCTAAGGCACAACCCAAGAGTAGATTTTTGTAATGTTTTATTTATGATATATCCACAGTACAATCCTATAGTTTTTTTTTCTCAGAGTAAATACTGCGAAAATTATCAGTGAGCAAAAATACTTATAAAGTCTACATATTTCAATGTATGTCACTTCAATCAGAAAACAATGAAAGTAGTGAAAACAACAAACGCCGCTATTTGATCTGCGGCTGAGACAATAAGTGTGTATGTGTAAATCAATGCTAGTTGTCAAATAGCAAAATTATTTCTTCCAAAACTCTTGAATAACACATTTTACATCAAGTTCACAGATCAGTGAAGAGATATTTATTCTGTTCTCCTGCCCTTTAACATTGCCAGGTATGTACGGATCTTCTCTATTGCCGGTTAGCAAGGCTGGTGATAGTTGTTTCTTTCGTATTGTTAGACGTAAACGACCCCTGCTGACGTCTTGATAGGATCCTGCTCCATCAGAGACTTGCGATAACTGCCAACCACAACGAGAAAGTACCACTTCAGTCCTGCAACACAATCGTGAGAACAGCTGGTAAGCTTTCCAACCCTGGTAAACGAACTCAATCGTTTAGTTCCTCGGTTCCTCCTAATCAGGAGATAATATTTTTAATGCCTTTCATTCCCTAGTACTCAACCACTTAAAGAATCCATATTCAAGGACCACTAATTTGCAAGAAAAGATTATTGCACAACTTTGTTGTGCTTTACTTGAAGGCCTCCGGCTCTGTTTCGAAGCAGCAATTTGAAAAGGCGCACAAGTTAGTATTTATGAAGGTCTCCTCTCTCTACATATAAGTCATTATTTAAGTAAATTGTGACCGTTAATATACGATGGTTTAGCGTCTATCGGCAGGAAAATTTCTAAGGCCTATTAGTGAAGGCTTCCGCTGAAATTTCGTGAGAACCGATGTGAACACCTTCTAGGCACCAGTGCAGCTTTGCGACAAGACATTTTTGGCGTATGGTTATGTTTGCTAGGAGGCATGGAATATGTAAATGTAAAACGAACCCGCGTCGTACATTATATCGATGTGGTAAGAGCCGTAGACTGTATGCTCGTATTGACAATTTACATAGTCATTATAATATATGTAAACGTCACCATATTCTCCATGTAAAGTAACAAGATTCGTTGACGGAACGAACTTGAGAAAAAATTGAACCTTTTACGAATGATCCGTTAATGACGATGCCATTAGAAACCTCAATTTCACACGTGAAAAGCCCGGAAAAATTTGTTAATGACATCATTATACCCATGTCGATTCTGTGATATTTTAGCACATGTTGGCATGCCAGGTGGTATGAGACGAAAAACATGTATGAATTATGTCGAATTGGCTTATTTTACACTAGGGTGTTACAAGTGCGGGCACGGGTTCAAGTGTTTCAATACGTCTATCAATCAAGAAAGAATATGTCGAAATGCTTACGACGAACATGTTAAAAGCTGTAAAGTCAAAGCTTCTACGGCAGTACATGTTACAGATTCATATAATAAAAATGGATTCGTTCTGAAATAGTCGGCTTTCTGAAGTAGTCTGAAGACATAATTTGCAATGAACTCCAGATATGGTACGTTGAAAGACTTTTGTACATTTCTTAAGAGTATGAAGGAAAATTCACTTCGGCAACTTACAGAAGGGTGGGAAAATCATTGAGTAAAGAAATATAATGCATGGTTGGAGTGTGATTACACTAAACTTGTAGCGTATGAAGATACACACTGCAGGAAAGCAATCAGGACGTCGAACGTACCTCTATATGACATTTATGAAATTTGAAGAATTAGAGATGGTTGTTTGAGGTTCTGGTTATGTTCTAGGAGTCGTAACTTTCCTGTAACTACAACACACTTCACAAATGAACATCAAACAAGATGTGTTCGTTATTTCCTTTAACTAGTGGGAATGGTAGCAGTCGATCATCATTTTAGCTACATCAGTGAATAAGTTATGATGAGATGCATGTTCGTGTTGAACAACTTCTTCGTCTAGCATTTAAATAGCTTCACCTCTGATGGCAACGTCTTCGCCAGTGATGACGACCACTACCGTCATGACAATGACTACGGCTGCGCATGGGACTTCCCTGACAAAACTGACAGTAAATGTAACTGGGTCAACGAAGCGTAGGTGTTGCTTCTGTTATGAGGTCTTAATGTTCACGTTTGTATTGTTACAGCACAAAGTTGATGAGTGCACTGAAGCATGGTTTTTTTATGCCTAATCAGGTTATGACTGCGATGATTTTGAAGTGAAGACTGAATATATGGTCAAGAGTTGCAGTGTTTATTTTACGTGTAGATGATTATAGATTTCGTGTAAAGAAAATACGATGTTTGGGTAAACATTTTTTTTTATTTATCTTTGGAGTTTTATGAGAATATATAATACAATTGAAACACTTTTTTTGTGCAGAAAAGTAAAGACAGGATAAAAAATAGTAATGTATAAAACTGAAATAGCTGATCCGGTATGGAAGCTTGCCAATGATATGAGATTTGTTGATGCTTTTTGCATAGCTGCGAGATGTGTGTATGTAACTGGTGGCTAAGCAGAGAGAAAGTCATATCTGCGTATACGTAATGTAGAAGAGTGTGATGTTCAGTTCGGACAGGCTCTGACAGGAACGTCGTAGAGTGAAGGTTGAATTTGGAGAGTGAGGGTGGCTGGCGTGGGGTGGTGAATGTTGGTAGAGAGGTTATGGTGTCGGAGGGGGGTATGGGTGGAGAGTTGCTAGTAGGGTGAATCTATTCGATGGAGTTCTGTAGGGAATAAGGTCCGTGCAGTTATAATAAAAGAAGTAATACTAATCAAAAATATATTTTATAATTTATTGATCGGATTTATTGTATGTCAATCGAATATATCTAAGATGGAAGTATGGTTTAAGGGGATTTGATCCCTATCAGATCGGTTTTACGGTTTTTCTTATAAATCAGGGAATTGAAACATTGTTTTACTTTTTTCACGCTGCCAAGGCATAGTTTATTGTTTCATTCACTTTTTGGAATCCATATGGAATTGTTTCTGTTAATGTTGCGGCCTCTGTAGTCGCTCCCGTAAATAAAGCAATTTTTCCTTTTCAGCTGTTTCCCGTTGCAAGATAATGAATGTATTATGGTTCCAGCAATTACATAAAATGGATTAAGTTTGTGTCTATGCCTTGTAGTGACTAAAATTTTGATACATCGACTGGAACAGAAGTTATCGAGAAGAAACTGATAAATCCAAGGTGGTAGGGATCAATACCCCTTAAGTAATATCCATTTATGGTATTTAAATACTATTTGAAATTGTTTTAGTATTTTTTTAAATCGATTGATTGTGATATTGATGATAATACTTAGCCTCAATCGACGATCCCTACTTATCAGGGTTGTCTAGCTGGTATGTGAAGACATTGATGTAATGCTGGTTTAGAGTGAATTATAAAGGTAATATTGTTTAGACCAGGAATAAGAAAGAGAAAAAAGGGGAGGGGCGAGGAGCGATATTCAATAGGTGACAAAACAGACCAATTAAAATACTTATTGGGTAAGGGTGTTGAGGGGCATGGATAATGGGAGAGGGGGTAAGGTGGTTTTATATATACATGCTTGTAAAAGTGGAGGGGGAAGCAGTGTTACCGCCGCAATTTTCATCACCATTTTTTTTTATTTTGTATTTGTACCAGATATTTTTTTTTTTATTTTAGACACAAAATGTGACTAAATTTGGCTCTTATGAAATATTTTTATCTCTCATGGTTTTCGCGTAATAGCTTGTTAAAGTCATATTTTGCATGTTTCCGTTTTAAGGACTACGCTTAAGCCAACTGATATACCAAACTACAAAAAAAAAATCACAGTGGATAAAGACATTGCAGGCTACGATGATTTTTTTTATTTCGGTGTAAAAGTTGGTTTCAGTGTAGTCCTTAAAACGGAAACATGCAAAATATGACTTTAACAAGCCATTTGGCGAAAACTGTGAGAGTTAAAAAAAAATTCATAAGAACCTAATTTAGTCACATTTTGTGTCTAAAATAAGAAAAAAATATCTGGTACAAATAAAAAATTTAAAAATGGTGATGAAAATTGCGGTATACCGCGCCCTTAAGGGTGTTCAAGTGGGGAAAAAACATAATTTTATATTTGTATGAAATAGTGTTAGTTTTGTACACATTACTTGAGAGTACATATACCTCTAACGGAAAAAAATTAGCTCATCTAGTTTTCCCGTAATGGCACTTCAAAGTCAAAATTTGCGTATTTTTACTTCATACAAAACTTGAAAACCAGTTAACAT
>PNEQ01099637.1:0-25650 GCA_003012365.1 Medauroidea extradentata | reverse complement strand
AGCTGTAGCTTGAAGGAGTGGTGATGGTAGAGAAATCTACCATAGCAGAACTGAACCTTTCAGTTGTAACAGGTGTACTGCTACTGAGTGAGTGGCGACTAACTGACAGCTGTCTCTTCTGGAAGGGATCTGGCGGTCGCTGGTCTTCTGAGCCTGGAGCTGTAGCTTGAAGGAGTGGTGATGGTAGAGAAATCTACCACAGCAGAACTGAACCTTTCAGTTGTAACAGGTGTACTGCTACTGAGTGAGTGGCGACTAACTGACAGCTGTCTCTTCTGGAAGGGGTCTGGCGGTTGCTGGTCTTTCAATCCTGGAGCTGAAGGTGTGACGCAGCTGAACTGCGACTGACTGAGTGGCGAAGGAATCGCGAACTGACTTTCGTTGGCTCGAGCTCCCTCTTTTGTACCCTTCTCGGGGCTGTCCTAATGAGAGACGGTGTGGTCGCGATGGGTGGTTCCTCCCTCTCCTATTGTCTTCCTGCACTGCGGGTGGAGTGCTTGCAGGCGGCAAGATGTCTCGTAGGAGAAATATTCCGTTAAACATCCCTGCCCAGGGTTTAGAGAGCGAAGGATAGCTAAGGAAGGATTAGGTATGCTGTAATATAATATTCTTGGCGTCAGGTAGGAGTGCACTCGCGTTTATGGGAGTAATTAAAGTAGAAATGTTTACTTTTAGGTGCAGGAATATAGAACGGGCAGGATCAGGCGGCGGCTTGACAACACAAGATGCGAGCATGCGTCTAAATGCAAGGCAGCATGGTAAATAATAAATTAATAACAGGGCAACAACTAAAACACTAAATTCTTTGTTAGTGATTTTAGTTCTATTTTAGTTATGTGAGTAATATAGTAGACCTCATAATTTCGAAAATTTGGAAAATATAAGATATATATTAAAATCTAAAGAGTGCATAAGTATAAGTACACACTGCATTTCATTGGACTGATATAAAAATATCTGATGTTAGTAAGGGTGTGTGTAAGTTACATAATTGTAAATCTGAAGATATTTATGGCTTACCTAAGTATCTGTCTAAATGGATTTACAAACCTTTATTAGTACCTGTAGTTTTCTTAGTTAACTGGATGTTTAAAGAGGTATTGTTTCCAAAGAGCATGAAACATTTCTGCTAACATACATTGCAATCTCGTTAATCCTATTAATACTTGACACAATCACTTCTCTTATCTGCCCACATTGCTGGAGCCCATGATCCTCTCACATTACTCTCGTGCCCACTGTTGCCAACCGTCACTATATTCACTACATCTATACAATTTGACTACTGTGACACAGACCTACTCTTGAATTCTGTCTTTGGTTTAGAACATAACTACTCAAATAACTGGGTATCTTAACAGTGGCGGCCAGGGAAGTGCTTGCACCTGCCAGAAGTGGTCTTGAGTGAACTGGTTCTTCTCTTTGTCTTCGAAGGGTTGACTTCTTCAGATACAAAACCTCTAAAACCTTCATCCTGGTCCCCATTTCCTCTAAGGTCATTGATTCCAGTTTTGCAACTCGTTCTCCTGCCCAGTAATATTGTAAGTTGTTTTTTAGTTCAACATCCTCGCATGCTCGCTTTCCCTTTGAACTCTAGGTTTCCTGAGGTGAAATATGTTTCTCCTTTCAACTCTCCCAAGTGCATCCACAATAAGGCTAGACCTTAGAGTATCACACATTGGTAATACTGTTGCAGTCTCTCAAATACCGTGGTCTTGGTACACTGTGAGTTCATTCTTTTTGAACTCGAGACACCTGGGGCTGGATGTTGTTGTCGTAACATTTTTTATTCCTAATCACACTTCAACTGTGTGCTGTGGAAGTCTGTTTTAACAAGTTGTCATGGATCAGCAATGTTGTGCTTGTTCATCTACTGTAGAGTAGATGTGCAGGGCTGAACTGTGAACCCAACACTGCAGTGTTTCAACAGTACAAGAGCATCAAATATATGTCTAGGTTCTCCTACATACTTTACTTACAGATTCCTGCAGCTCGCTCGGCTAAACCATTGCATCGAGGGTAGCATTGGCTGGACATTTGTATTTTTAAGCCATAGTAGTATCTGATCTGGCACATTTCCTTGTAGGTAAATGTCATTTTGTCTACAATCAAGGTTCGAGGTGTACCATGTGTTGAGGAAAATTACTTTTAGGGTTTTTTTATGACAGCAGATGAATCTTTGGATGCTAGGGGAACCAGTTCAATCCATTTTCAGTAATAGTCACAGGAATGTCATTGTAATATTCTAAATGTGCCGGAATACACAACGTTCATAGGTTCTATTTGCTTTCTTTTGATTTTAATTCAAATATATTGAAGTAACAGTAGTTACGGGTCACTGGTGTATCTTCTGGCGGAAGTGAAGCGTAATTTTTGCAAAATTATATGATTTGTTTGTAAAAATGAAAACACAGCATTTAAGTCTATACGCTTTGCTGTATGTTGAGGCGATGTACACCAATGTGGAATGTATTTAAAAAATTTGTTCACCTTAAGTGAGACTGCAAGTTTTTGTCTGCTAAGGAATACAATTTATAGAACTTTACGCGCTTGTACCCATTTCAGATCATCCATTAATTTTTAAAGCTTGTTTTTTCATGGCTGAAAATGCCGAAACTGGGTGTTTTTTCACCTTTTTAACTCCTTCAGTGAGGATTTTTCCCAGTGTTTGCAAAAAATATTCAAGTTTTTTAAACACTTTAAACAATAAATATATGTTTTAAGGCTATAAATATAGTCATTAAAAAAAATTTGTACTTTTCCTACTGATTTTCAGCCTGAGATATCGCTGGCAAATAAAATGTCTTAAAGGGTTAAGGTGTGATTGTCTAGCTGAACATACAAAAATTGTAGGTGCGCGTACAACAAACCTTTATTGTTTATATTACGTCATAAAATGTTATGGCCTCCATTGAATGTTTCATAGAGGCATGGTTATATCATGAACACTGTGTGTCTGTTTAGTGACTTGCACCTAGAGTCTAGACTGAGGTGTGAAGCTCATGTTTAAGTTGCCTCTAGCTCTCCACACTTCTAATTCTATGATGTCCAGAGGTCACCTTCATGGCTTCATTCATTGTACAAACTACCTGTCACCATGATTACTAGTCAATGTCAAGACAACGTGACAACTGTGGCTGGCGTAAGAGGCTGCTGCTACCATACAGTTTCCTGCCAGAATAATGGTACCACATCACAATGGAGGTTTAGTTATTTTATGGATGGTGCCAGTCTTGTCCCACAATACGACTCCAGAGAGAGAGACCCAAACCCTTGCTGCAGTGGTAGTCCATTGCAAGTCTGTACAGTTTCCAACAATGAAGAGGGAGTCTCTAATAATCTTTCATTTGTAAAATCTAGACGCATGTCAGTTTTTTCAAGCTATAAATTATTTAACGTACTTCTCAGATTTTTAACACTTTACTATATTAACTTAAATTAAAAGTCTTAGCATTCACCCGCACATTGCTGATCACTGTGTTCCGGTTTATTTTAGCTTCGTCATGTCACAGTTTTTACTGTAAAACCATAATTACTTACATTAACATGTTCCATTGTTTATCCAGTTTGTATTTTCACTGTTTAATTGCATCACGCAACTTTACTAACCTCATAGCAGAAGACAGTCCCGAACTCTCGTCGGCCATTTTGCACCGCCCACCTAACTGTACTTTCAGCCCTTCTGGCAGGTATGAAAGAGGGGAATTCTGCTCTAGTTCTACAGTCGTTAGGGACTCGGCCTAACCACCGGGTCAGTCTGGCACTCACCCTCCTCCTGATCGGTTGAAGGTTGCGAGGTGCCACTCACTCTTGTATCCGAACTGTTCGTTGATGTCTGCAAGGTGCCTGCCCTCTGCGATACCTTTCCTCAATTCTCCTGATGATGGATCTTTCACCGCGACCACCACTCCTTACCTGAGTGTCAGGACGACTCTAAGAGGAAGCCAAAGCCCTTGCAGCTAGTTAGTTAACCCACAGACGTGACAATGTAACTAAGTTTATCGTTATAGTGTTGATACATTTAAGCAGTTCTTGGATACTTCAGAAGTTACATTAACAATTTCAAGTTTCTTGGGATCAAAGAGTTGATTACCATAAAGCCTTACCAGTACTCACTTTGTCAGTTATTCGAGATGGCCCGCAGAGCTACAGTTGAGTCGCTAACAGTACAAGAGTTGGAAGTTATGTAGATGTTATAACTCTCCTTGGGGTCAAAGAGTTGATTGCCAAGTACTCGCTGCCTCTAGCAAGGTCTCAACTCTCATCTAGTAATTCAGTTCTCGCTCTAGTGTGTCTCGCTCCAAAGTGTCATGTCTTGTATCTCATGTTGAAATGGCCCACAGCACCTTGTCTAGTTCCTATGTCTCGCTGTAGCTTAAAAGCCTTTGTATATCATGTCGCAACCAGTGTTCTCCCCAGGCTTGCCCCACCCGGCTAGTTTTCTTTACCACCCGGCTAGGAAACAGACATTCCCATCAATACCATCAAGCTTATTCCACGATGCACCCAGCTGGTCTCGTGAACCACCCAGCTCTAAATGTTTGCTTTGGAGAACACTGCGAACCCTGTTGTTATTGTGCATTGAACTATTGTGAAGCTGTGTTTTTACTAAATAGGGACAGACCCAAACCCTGATCATCAATCGTGTACTACAAACCTAGAAGCGTGCTATGTTCAAACAGATGTATAACTTGTATGGAGTGTTGTAACGTGATCTGTAGTGAATATACACATCCTGTGAAACTGAATTTACTTGGTCTTCTCCTTTAATGAAACCTACTTGCATACCAACCTGTGATAACCAATCTAAAGTGAGTGACTTTTGTGTTAACTTTTATTATTTATGTAAGATTCACTTTCCTTGAGCTATCATTACTATGGCTTTTCCTGTTGGCTTACTCGGTACTCACTCATTGGGTCAACATCAGCTCTAATTTGAGAAGTGTTACCTATGACTCATGCTCTGTGTCTTAAGAACCTTCGTGAGACTTGCATTGCTCTGCACTGAAGCAATTACGCAACCAGTAAACCCAGTAGCCAGGTGAAAGGTGTCAATTATTGGTTAAGCTTACACTTGAATTGCCCCTCCCCCTCCGGTCCTGGTGCCCCTGATAACTGACTAAAGTTCATTGTCATAAGGAAAACAGGAGTTGTCCATGCTTACGTGCATGCTCCATTTAAGTATCTGTCATTCATTAATATTCTTACACGTGCAGGACTGAGCTGCTGAGGTGTACTGTATAACTTAAGTGAAATTTGACAGCTACTTGTGAAAATTCTTAATATTTTGTAACATGTATCATAATGCGAGACTTTTTTAGCTCTACAGTGTATATGAGACGTCTTATTTCATTATTTGTGCTGTACATTTTGTCTTGCATTGTGCCACATATTAAAAAATATCAACAGTTATTGTCCCAAAAGGTCACTCTACATTGAAAGCATTTGTAATTTTATAATTGTACCAAATAATGGCCCACTCTTACATTCACATTAGTAATAATTTCCCACAAATAACATAATATTTTTCAATTCCGTAGTTTTTGTACAAATGCATGTCAAAGTAGTGATTTGACTATTTTTGCTACTTACCCAGTGCAAGAAATATTCAAACGATACAAATGAATTAATTTTGTGTAAAAGTTAATGTATTAAGCTACAGAATGATGCATTTGTAATTTCGCATAATAATTGTTTGTACTTAAAGTAAATTCTTGAAAGTGCCAACAATTTTTCATCTCTTTGAGTACTTGTACTTTTAAAAAGTTATTTATAACACATTTTATAGTGTAACTTAGTAATGTTTGTTTGATTGAAAAATGTTGAATAAGGAAGGCAATTAAAGTTACTACAAATAATGTGATAAGCAATTTTATCGTAGATGTGATAGTTTTCCCTTACTAGCAGTTTGACAATTGTGTTGACATGAGATTCTCTTAACATACTTCCAAAGTCCAAAGTATGTTATTTATTTGTATATTTGTGGTGATACACCCTGAAGAAATGCACACAAGTTGCACTTTTTGTTGGAGTAGCGATGCTAAGTTACTCCTCTTCCTTTCCCTACTGACTTACCGTAGTGAAACATTTGAAGCTATATTCTCTTATATACATATTTCATATACTGGTGCTCAGTACAAAGCTAACAGAAATGAGTCACCATCTATCAGCAATATCTTTATGTGTGTTAGGATCCTTAAACATGCTCGCACCGGTCTAATAAGTCTGGCCACTTCTTCAGGAACTGCTGTGCCTTCATTTTTACCTTACTAAAGAGTTTTGGTTTGGAACTATAAAATGTGTTTCTTACATTCAGAGCTCTTTTCCACTTTCTCTGGTTTCTTGAATAAGTTGCATTTAGTAATATGAGCCAAATCGACTAGTAATACCAATAGGTCTAAATCTATGTCTTTTCCGATGAAGATGGCGGCTTTAGAAAAAAAGTTAAATCACTGTTTTTACTATCAGGAAATCATCACTTGCATCTTGATAAGTGGCAAAATGTTGTTGCTCAAATTTTGTCGTCAGCATCATGGTCAGTATGTTATTTTTTATTTTGTTGGCTAAAAACTTATCTTAGTTAACTGTTATCTCCATGTTTTCCTGAAAATGCACATCAGTGATGAAGACGTTCTGTTCCATTTGTGTAGGTAATAGCCACATCATACCCATAGAAGACTATTACTGTAGTCGAAGTAAGGCAATTTTTGATATGGTTCAAGTAAATACCGCAAACAGAATCATGTTTGATTTTGCTGCCATGCACATGTGCAGAGAAAACTACCATCCGTGATGCAGTGGCATTTGTTCCATTTGGATGTTGTTTCAAAAATGTCATAAGAAATATTTTGGTTTTCTACATCCCAGTTTCATCAAACGTAGCAAGAAGGAAGGAGCCAACTTGTACCTCAAGTGTTCATGTAACCCTTCCTCACTTTTGTTGAGGAGGGATATTCTTTGGAAGAGCAGTAGTGGGTCAAATAGCACAATTTAGTCACGTATCTTCAAACTGCTGTCGATAGTCTGAAGTAGAACCACCTTGTCACTATGTTTCCGCTTTGAGTCTTTGAAAGTATTAAACAGTTTTCACACATTTTGCCACTTGCTCTGACTTTTACTTGCAGTCTTTACACTATAGATACCACACTGCACATTTGCCTAATAACCTAGCGTCAAAGCGTTATACTAATCGCAGATACGTCACCGTCTAGATAATTCTTATTCACTACGTACTCTGGTGATTACAAAGTCGCTGACTAATCCGGTGTAAAATCTCGGTATCTCGGTGTTCTCATAACAACTAAATTTGTAGTATTTTGCACAATCCGATATGTTGTATACTTCTGTGTTAATGTCATGTATATATTATTTATCATGTTTTAGGACATGTTAGCAACAGTTTTGAAAAGAAGATTTTGACCAATACTTTATGCATTCTGCATTCAGTAGATAATAATAATTCGTAGATCAGTTAACACACTCATTCAGAAAAACATAATGTTGCATTGCATATTCCAGAACAATCACTGTGTGTGTAACTAAACCTTATACATAATTTAAGTGCAGACTACCACCTGAAAAAAAAATTGTAATGGTTAGAAGTGCTAATACTGTATTTTCTGATATTCAAGTTCTTCACTGAGCGAAAAAATTTGTGTATTTTAATTGTAAGAACAATACATTGCACCTAACAGTCAGGTAGCAGACTAATTTATTGCGATTATTTGGAAACATTTTAAATTGTTTATATCATAAATATTTGGAAACGTTTTGAATAGTATTTAGCCAAAACACAGTCAGTTTTTTTTAAATGTACAGATAATATAAAATGTATTGATTAGATTGTGCTGTTGACTAAAATGTTGTACTCACAGCAGTTTAAGCTTATTCAAAGTGTCTGCTGTCTTCATCATATTGCTTAATGTACAGTATTTCTTAGACTGCAGCTTCTTTAGGTAAATGTGTTCAGTTTTGTCTGAAAGTACTAATGGACACATTTATTTCCTTGCGCAGGTCTGGTTAATGAAGAAACAGAACTGTACGCTGTCTTCACAAAAGAACAGCCAAAGGAAGAAGGAAAGTACTACTTGTTGGGGAATAGTCACCTATCTCCCAAGAAGGTATTGGATTTGTGTGAGTCCAATAAATACAATCACACAGAATACCTGCCTACGTGGCAGAACTGCCAGACGTGGGTGAAAGAGCTGGCCAAGAAACTAGGGGAAGATATTGCTTCTGAACTTGACCGTTACCCAGTCCTCAAAGAAGCAAGGCCAGTATTTGCAAGTTTTGGAAAATGTATCACTGCAAGCAGTAACTTCAGCTCTCGTCCGTTCCATAAGTCGTTCAACTCCAGCAAGGCATCATCTGGTCCAAACAATTAAAAACATAAATGATTAAAAACTAAGTAAAATATGACCTAAAAAGGAGTTTGAGCCATAGTTCTAGAGTTTTCCTTGCCAGGTTCTCAGCTAAGTAAAGAATACCAACCCCTTGGTATGTTAGACTATGATGCTATATTTTGGTAAAGAACTTAACTGACTTGGAAGCCAGGGTTCCATGGTTTGAATTTTTTTTTAGTGTTTGTAATGCTTTTGTTATCAACTCAACATTTTGTACTGAATTGATCTGTAAATCAGTGGCTGGATATCTAAGCCACACGTTTGTTGTCAAACATATTTGATGTATTTTTTCAACTCAATATTTTAATAATTTTTGGAGACTCACGTTTTTTTTTTCTTTTTGTTCATCTTTTCTATTTTTATTAATCAGAAGATAGATATGAAGAAAGGTGGTGGTTGCAGGCATCACGTTTGCTAGAGAAAGTTGTCCAGAGCCAACATTAAACATTTCTGTAGCTTTAGGTTCAGGTTATTCATGTCAACTTAATGTTTAGCACTGACCTGCCACATCCAGAAGAAACCAATAATTGACAAAGTACAAGTTCTTTCATGTCTGGCTAAATTCATCTACTAAACAATCAGTCTGCCGTATCAGCTGTAATTGGTTCCTAGTAATTTGTGAATGTACATAAACCACATAGACTCAGAAAAGGAAAAAGAACAGTTGCCCCGAGATATTTTCATGCTGGTTTTGCATTAAAATTGTTTCCTAGTGTAAAATACTATTCTATGTGAGTTCATACAGTCTACCTGTGATAGAAAATAAGAATAGGTTTAAAAGTCACCAAACTGGCAAGTGACAGGTCTGTCTAATACAATAGCTGTTACTGGGTGGTGACGTAACATAACTTGCTGTCTCACTTACTCTGTGTCAAGGACAAGCGACTGTGCACTGCTTGTCAATCCAGCTCGATAACCACCAGATGTTTGCTGTGCAGCTACATGTGACGCTGTGTCCAGTGAGAGTGAAGTAGGAACGGAGCTGCGTTGGAATGCTCTGGGCGCCACCCGGTTAAACGTGTAGCCGGGAACACGAGGCTCGATGGGTCGTAGTCTGTTCGTGCCGGTGTGTCCCTCTCTCACCTGGCGAGTCAAAACAGCTGCGTATTGGGGAAAGCAGGGAGGACCTGGAGAAAACTACGCCTTACATGGACACTTATGGGGCTGTCCACACTGCCATACCCTAGGGTCTTAAGCGAGCCAGTTCCAAATGGCAAAACAAAGTAGAACACTGGGCCAGATGGTTGCACACGCGCGTTACGTAATTCTCGCTGTACGAATTAGAGTTCCGAAGCGCGCCACATCTCTCGTTCCGTCCGTCACAGCCACTGCTTCCAGACTGCCTTCTTCATGCGCCGGTAGAGAGAGGGGGCGGTGAAGCCACGTGTCCTGCACTGGTAGATGGCCGCGCGGCGGCCGGGATGGCAGGTGTCGCACATCTGTGTCAAGTTCACACGCCCAGTCGCCGTCACTGACCTGCCACACACACTCAAGTACCGCACATCTGCCGTTAACAACCAGCGCACACCTGCCACCGACACACTCAGCGAACACCTGCCATGACCAGGCGCAACTCCACGTGGCCTGTGGCCTGGTACGACGACATACGCCCGCCTCCTGAAGACGACTGGTCATGGCGGGTTTGTGCTTTCGCTATGTTCTTTGCTGCCGGTGTAGCCCCCGATGACTGAACACTAGGGTCTACTGTGGGTCGAAGTCTCCGGTGTCATCTCCTGAGTTGTCGGGTGGTGTACAGCAGGTCTGCTGTTTCTGTCGTGGACGAGGTCGTAGTTTGTAGGGCTCCCTTCTGTGTCTGTTGGTATGGGTCGAGGGAATAGACATTGGGGTGCCTGCCGTTGGTAACACCAGCATGTCCTGACGTTCTGCCACTGGCGTCTGTACCATAGGCGCCGATGATTGAGGGCCACCAGCCATGCCCCACTCTGGAAAACGACGAACACGAGGATGAAACCAGGCAGGTGCTCGGCATCTGCATTTCCGTTCGTTCCTCGGTTCGGGGTTGACCCCTTCTTCCTGCTGGCCATTTGTGCTAGGCTCGGACAAGTGTAACTGGGGTTGCCTGCTGGAGCGTCCAGTTCCCACACTTCCCGGACGATGGGTTGGAGTCTCAGCTCATCCTCATCAGGCATGGTCACTATTGGTTCGGCTTCCTGCGGCGGTGTTATGACACCAGGCGTCGATGGAAGAAGAAATGCCAGTCCCTGAGTCTGGTCACATTTGCTTTGTGAGTGTTTGTCACTCTCCTCTTGGAGTGGTGTCTCAGTTTGTGGGTGAAAGGTATCCTCCGGTGCGGCCTGTGTCACACCGTCTGTATCTGTCTCCTCGTCAGCTGGCATGATAGGAACCACCCTTAGTTCGTCTCGATGGATCTTTCGGAGGCGCCTGTCTCCATCTCGGACCAGGTAGACGTGTTGTCCTAGGCGTTTCGCACTGTGTGGGGTCCTGTCCAGCGAGGTGCTAGTCCTGCACAGAAGTTTTGTGTGCCGGCCAACAATGGATGGTTCCGAGCATATACCAGTGTCCCTACCTCCAGGGGTGCAGGCTGGTTTTCCGACACTGGCAGAATTTTTTGCAAGTACGTCTCTTGGTGTTGGCGGGCAGCAGTGAGTTCGGCGTCTCGGCGCTCGCCCCAGTCGTCTGCATCCTGAGGGACCTCTGGCCTGGTTCTCCTGGAAGCGGTAGGTCGCGCCCCTGCACGAGGGTTGCCGGTGCCTGCCCTGTGGCGGCATTCACCCGACGTCTGAGGCAGAACAGAGCCTCACCCAGATGCTGGTCCCATTGTGAGTGATCTTCTCCAACACGCAAGCGGAGTTGGACCTTCAGCTCCTGGTTCCGCCTCTCTGTTGGATTAGCACGAGGGTGGTATACCGGTGTCGTATGGTGCTCCAGTTGTAGTTCGCGGCACCACCTCCTCCACTGCCTACTGAGAAACTGTGAACCATTGTCCGTTAGTAGTGTTCGGGGGTACCCCCATCGTGCAAAAAATTCCTTCTGGAGTACTTTTGTAATTGTCTGACTACGGGTGTTCGTTAGTGGATATGCCTCCACCCAGCGAGAGAACATGTCAGTTACCACTAATATGAAACGACATCCCTTGGTGGTGCGTGGATACGGTCCCATCAAGTCCAATGCTGCAGCTTCGAAGGGAGTAGTGGGAAGGTGGGGGGATTGTTGTTCTGTCCCATCTTCTCTCCGTGCCTTTCTCCGCTGGCAGTCCTGGCAGCCTCGTACATAATCCCGCACATCCACTCTGAGTCCAGGCCAGTGGAAATACTGCATTACATTCCGCACTGTCTGGCCTACCCCGGGATGCCCTGCTAGTGTATCACTGTGTGGGAAGTCCAAGACTGTCTCTCACCTCGGGGGCCACAAACACTTTCCATGCCGTCTCCACACCTGGTGGCCTCGTTTCTAGCACTTGATCCCTTACTTGAACATGCTCCACACTACCAGCGCACTTGGCTATTAGGCGCAAAGCTGTAGATGTTTTTTGTGTGTTAAGGACGTGATTATTCACAGCAGACCAGGTAGTCGGTCTGAACGAATGCATGATCGCCTGCAGTTAGGCGTGTTCCTTTGTTTCGAAGGGACGCTCAGGAGGAAACATCACTGCCACGTCGTGGTCGTCCATGAAGGTTTGAGCCGAGTTTGGATCCCGTGACAAGTGATCGGGGAGTTAATTGTCAACTCTGCTGACATGCTCAATCGTAAAATCAAACGACTGTAGTAACAGTGCCCAGCCGATGAGTTTACCCCTCCTTCCCGGCATCGTGTCCAGCCATGTCAGACACTTGTTGTCCTACCGTAATGTGAACTGTCTTCCTTCTAGGTGAGGGCGGTACTTACGAAGAGCCCAAACTACCGCCAGGCACTCTCGCTCGTTGATGTAATAGCGACGTTCTGCTTCTCCGAACTTGGCACTACTGTAGTTGATAATGAGTCGTGACCCGTCGTCTGCTAGATGTATAGGACGGCGCCGGCACCTTCTGTGCTGGCATCGGTCTGGACGTAGAGGAGTTTCTCAGGGTTGACGCGAGACAAAGCATGACACTGGGTGATCTGTGATTTCAACTCTTCAAATGGTGAACTTTTTTTACCGTAAATGTGACGGCAATCATCTTTGCCACCATGTTTACACCGAAGTCACGTTTGCACAAAACACGTGTTGCCGAGATACATTTGAAGCACTTAAACATGTTCACAACTATGGATATTTTGAACAATATTGCTGAAACTCTGTCTGTTTCAAACTCAGTTGAATTGTGTGTGTAAAATTGGAGATTATTATGTGAATTCTATTTATCTCATGAAAAGTGAAAGAATTGCAATTGACCATTTAACATATACTTAGGCCGTAATCAGTCAAAAATTTTATATTCCTAACTTGCTGGAATGATTGCGGCCTAGATATGCGTTAGAAGTTCGGCTGCGATGTTTGTACTGTATTGCAAGGTACCGGTAAATAGAATTCATGATATGCACATTGTACAATTTTCTTCTCAGAATATAAAACAAACGGATGATAGCAATATAAGTGATGTATGGAGATTTGAAATATCTGCAGACTACATTCAAACACTTCAGGTTTCTGTTTTCTCCATGTTTGGCGGTGATCGGTTTAACCTGAAACAAATACAGTATATCACAGTACCGGACACTTGTACGTTTTACCATTGCAAAGAATGAAAACATCCACCTAGTGAGAAATAATGGACACTATGGCATAGAATAAAATGTATGTACTATGGAACTTTGGGTGTTATGTTATATGGATGTACACTGCAAAGAGATGTAAAACAAATTTGTATAAAAGGCTAACCTCAAACACTTCTCACTAGGATCACTAGCAAAAAATTTTTTCTAATTATCAGATAAGTGTTCGGTACTGTTATGTAAGGTATTTGCCTGAAGCCCTTCAAAAATTGTGTCAGAGGTATACTTGCTGGTAGCAAAGAGTTCAAAGTCGTGGGAAATCTATTCTAGAATAGACTCTCTTAGTTAACAGCCATTTGTCAAATTAATGGCTTGGTTAGCTTATAAATGGGATTTAGAAACCTTTATCCTGCAGTAATAAACACAAATTTTTCCAGTCTCAGATGGTGACCTTTTCTTGACTTGGAAAATTCACCAACAACCAACGAAGGACAAAAGAACAATCACACTTGTTTGATGTAATTTTATGCCGTATGTGACATCACTGCATTGCAATATGTTTATGAAAAAGTGTATTTTCTGTCGTCTGGATTATTTGCTAGTATTTAGAAATGTTATTTTGTAATTACAGCGAGTATCCAAACCAACAAGTTTAGTGTTACCGATATTTATTACAAAATGTTAATAAAATTACATCAAGCTAATGGGTCATATTAGCTTAATGTAAATTTTATTAATTTTAAAAGATTAGGATATTGATAAATACCATAAAAATCTACATTGAGAAAAAAAAGTTAATGAAAAACCTAAATTGAACAGTTGATGTAAAAAAAATCAATGTTAAAAGCATGTCAATATACTGAAGAGTCAGTGTTGTCAACATATTAAAAAGCTAGTGGGGTCAATATATTGAAAAGCTTGTGTTATAGATATACCAAACATTTCTATATCATCTGTATACCGAAAATATATGGGTCACTTATCAATATCATCAGTATATCAAAAATACTGAGTGTCAAGTTGAATTTAATATCAAAATTGCAATTTATGATATTGAACAGCCTTATATACAACTCTGAAACTGTTTGGTGATAGCCATCAGTCTTGAGATGCAAATAGCTTAGAATGATCTTTTTTAAACACCTCTTACTGATTTACATATTTCATTTTTACAGTATTGATATTAGTTATTTAAATTATTTTTTACCTTTTTATAAATAAAATTTTTTTTTAAATAAATCAAATCTTTAATATTTTTGTTATTAAAATATCTTTTGAGAATGTATTCAGTTTACCTTCAAATATTATAAAATATTATAGTTTTCCTAAAACTCTACCTAAGGAATTCAATAAAACTAGACATTTGAATGTCCTGCCTTAAAGGCTTGTGGCTCATGTAGTTTCGAAAGTCGTAAGTAGTGTTGGTAATGTCTGCCTTGTACGCAAGTATTTTCTCGTCTCAATAATAGAAGGCAGCACGTGTTGTAAGTAGTTGAAGGAAGCGTTCCATAACATTGACCAGGGCTGTGTTCCGTTACTGCTGAAATCACTGAGATTACTGATTAGTTTACTGCCAGCAGTATCGGGACAGTTTCAGTGTTAGTGGAAATTGTGTTTTGACTCAGTGAGAATAGTTTTGGAACGATAGGTAATTCAGTAATAAAAGAGGTTATGAATATAAACAATTTGGCATGAAACACAATTTTTTTTAATCGTATTATATCCAAAAATATGGGTAGTTTATGAGTTCATGGCCGTTCTAACCTCTTCTATTAATATGTTAATATGCTTATATACACATAGTTATATTGACTTTGTATTACTTTAGTTATATTGTTGTGCATATCCCACAGTCACTAAAATCCTGTAATTGTATCACCCAACCTTCGTAACATCCGTAAGTTCTTCACTCATTTTTAAAACTCCCGCCATCACTTATTTCACTGACACTACACAACCTCTGCAGCTCCAGTAATCTCAGTAGTCGTCTAGCCTCGCACAGCGTGCTTACACAAAAGCCCGCGAAAATAACGTAGTGAGCTCGGCAGTTTCGGAACTGCTGGTGACGTTGCTGAGATTACTGAATCAGTGAAATCAGCAGTAATGGAATGTGGCCAAGAGATCTGACCTGTTCAGTTAAATACATTCGGCAGTGTTGAAATTATTTGACAATGTTACGTTCAAAACCATTTTTACTTCACATAGAACTGTCTCATAATACGCCATATGCGCGCACCTTCAACTGAGTGTTTTGTTTTTTGCTTAGACAATACACCAGGCGCAGCAGTAACATAACCTAATACTAGTTTGCATCTCCAGATTGTATAGGCTACGTCTAACTTCAACACTCCTCCTTAATCTGGAGACCTAACACCTAAACCACTTATACAAAACTGTGTTTAACACTGGGTAGTCCTTTGGTCAGAATGTCAGCAATCATTCTTTCAGTGGGTGTATGAGTCAGTTCAATCAGCTTCATCCTAACAGCGTCTCTGACAAAATGATGGCGAACATTAATGTGCTTTGTCCTGTTATGGAACACTGGATTGTTTGCCAGCTTCTTGTCGTTTAGCAACATAACGCTGGTTTTCTCTTCAAGCAGTTGGTGCAGCAGTCCTCTGATGTGGATGGCCTCCTTAGTAGCCTCCGATAAGGCCATATACTGCGCCTCTGTGCTGGAAAGGGCTACTGTTCACTGTTTCCTAGACGCCCAGGCAACAGCTGCTGCTCCTAACTTAAATACAAAACCTATATATGATCGCCTGTCTTGCTCGTCATTGGCCAGTTTTTCCATACACAAGGCAACAGTTGAAAGTGCCCTTCAAATACCTTAGCAACCTCTTGGCAGCCTTCCAGTGCTCCTCATTGTATATATACTTTGTTGAACTGGCTAAGTACACTCACAGCATATGCAATATCAGGCCTCGTCCACACAGCCAAGTACATTAATGATCCCACTAAGCACTGATATGGCAAGCCCAAGTCCACATTGTTTAGCGGATTCACTTTACTCATGTCGCAACTCACATCTAATGGTATACTGACAGGGTTGCAGTCAGTCATTCCAAACCTATCTAGAACTTGTGACAAGTATTTACACTGATTAACATAGATCTCTCCCTTTTCTCTATTACGCCGAATTCCGAGCCCAAGACAATGGCTTGCTTCACAAATATCCCTGCATTTAAACTATTTCATCATTTAATTTTTGAGTTGCTTTTTCTGCAAGTCATTTGAAAAATTACAAGGTCGTCAACATAAACAGCAACAATGATAATTCTCTCTTTGCAAGCCTTGCTGTATACACATGGTTCATGTTCAGACACTTTATAGTCCAATTCAAGCATTACATTGTGCAATCTCTTGTTCCAAACCCTAGATGACTGTTTGAGACGATACAATGCTTTCTTAAGGAGGCATACCTTAGTTTCCTGTCCTGCAACCACAAAGCCTTTAGGCTGTTCCATGAACACCTTCTCTAGCTCACCATTCAAGGAGGCTGTGGCAACGTCCAGATGGTCTATGTCCCATTCTCGTTCAGCTGCAAGTGCCAGAAGTATCCTGACTGTTGAGTTCCTTACAACAGGGCAGAAGGTTTCCTCATAGTCAATCCCTGCTTCCTGGGTGAATCCCCTCGCAACTAGTCGTGCTTTATATCGAGTGACACTGCCATCTTCATCCCTCTTCACCTTGAAAACCCACTTGCTCTATACTACCTTCTTATCTTCTGGAGCATTGGTTTGAACCTATGCACCATTTTCAATCAGGGAATTGTACTCTTCTTGCATTGCAGCCTGCTATTTGTGTTTATTTCCACTTGAGAGTGCATCTGCGACAGTCTTTGGTTCATCATCACACAATGTCAGGTATGTCACCATGTCGTTGAACTTCTTTGGACATCTTTCTCGTCTTGGATATCTTCTTTCTTCACTTTGCGGCAGATTTTCTTCTTCTACTTGTTCATGACCTATTACTTCTATTAATTGCTGTTCTGGTGGAAAACCAAAAAAATCTGGTGACAGTCTTCCATGCTGGGCTGTACGTTCCGCTTCACATTCTGCTTGTGCGAACACCACTGTAGACACTTTCACCTCATTAGTTGTGTCTAAATGTTTTGAATGTTCCTTCGTTTTGGTCACTTGTGTCTCCCCTTCAATGAACACAACATCACGGGACCTATGAACTCGCTTCTGATTCTCAGGGTTAATGAGTCTAACCTTTTGTATCTTCACAATACCCCACAAATGTCATTCTTTTGCTCTTGGCATCCCATTTCTTTCGCTGCTGTTTGGGCACATGTGTAAATGCAGTACATCCAAACACTCTCAACTTGCTCAAATTCAGTTTTTGTCCTGACCAAGCTTCTTTAGGTGTCATGTCTTTTAAGGCCCTTGTCGGTGACCTATTCTTAAGATAAATAGCGGTGTTGACAGCCCCTGCCCAATACTTCTTTTCCAGTCCTGCGTCTTGTAATAGCGTGCGAACTTTCTCAATAATGGTCCTGTTGGCTCTCTCTGCTGTTCTATTTTGCTCTGGAGTGTACTGAACTGTTAACTGATGCTTTATCCCAGCCATTCCGAGCACCTTTTGCATAGTTAGGTTAACATATTACTTTCCGTTATCCGACTGAAGTATCTTAATATGCATTCCTGTTTCATTTTCTCACCTAGCCTTGAATTCACAAAACTTGCTTGACACTTCATCCTTTGACTTGATAAAATAGCCAAAAATTTTCTGGGTAGCATCGTCAATAAACGTCAGCAAGTACTGTGCACCGTTCAGTGACTTTTCCTTCATTGGTCCACACAGATCTGTATGAATAAGGGCTAGTTTGTGGGCTGCTTTCTTGGATCCTTCAGTATGAAAGGGTTTTCTTGAGTGCTTCCCTTTGAGACAAGGGGTACAGAGCTTTCTCATCTTCGCTCACAAATTCAACACCTGTTGCCATGCCGACTCACAATAGCTTCATATTGTTCAAACTTAAATGTCCCAATCTCCTATGCCACTGCGCCTGTGATTTGTCTGTCGTATCTTTCATCGCAAGGTTAGCTTTAATAGACATTACGTTGAGTTGCTTTCAGTTCACCCTCAATGCTGCAATCAGTGCCTTTATATATCTTGCAGCTCTCAACTGTAAACGCTGCCACGATTCCCTTCTTGACCGTTGCACTAACTGACAATAAGTTTTTTGACAAGTTAGGTACATAAGTAACGCCTTGAATGGTTCTCACATTGCTCGTGCAATCCACCGAAACCTTACATTTCCTGTACCAATAGCACACAACTTCTCATTATTGGCACACGTTACTTCTTGCTGTGCTGAAAATTTGATAATACTCTAGCCAATCTTTTCAGTTTGTCATATGGTTTGTGGCACCTGAGTCCACGTACCAATCACTTCCTTTGCAAACAATGCAGTTAGTAGCGACCAGTCCCTGTCCCGTGACTGACCTTTTCCATGCTTCTTGGGACAGTCACACGCCTTATGACCTAACTCGTTACACCCAAAACATTGGAATGATCCACTGTCCCAGTTTCTCTTGAAGTTCATACCTCTAGCAGGCTTTGAAGATAGCTCATTTCTTTTGTTGGCAACAAAAGCAGCATCACTTGAATGTTTCTGATCCACAACCGTTCTTTTGATTACTTCCTGAATGAGCTTACCTTTTACAAAGTCACTTTTTAATGTAGCACCCGAGCTTTCCATCACCATTACCATTGAGTCGTATTCAGCAGGTAAGCCACTCAGCATGACGACTGCTACGAACTTGTCATCAATAGGTGCACTGATGTCTGCAAGTTGTTGTGCAAGAGACATGACCCCTGATACATACTCTTCCATTGTCCTGTGATCCCCTAGTTTCACACTGAACAACTATCGCAACAGACCTAACCTTCGTGTAAGTTCATTGTTTTCATAAGCATTTTTGAGATTATTCCATGCTTCTCTAGACGTTTTGGACGAGCGGACATGTATTAGGCAATGAGGTTGTATCATCAAACAAATTTTTGCCAGTGCCTTCTGATCTTTTTTCGGATCAGCGGTCTCTCTTGTTCCTTCATCTGGGAAAAAACAACTCCATCAATAACTTCCAGTTGTTGTAATTGTTGGTACCTTCCAACTTTTCGATTTGAGGCAGCGATCCTGAAGTTGCCATTTCTGTAGCTAGAATTCCACCTTCAGCAGGCCGCAAAAAAAATTAAAGGATCCAACGTCTCCAATAAACACCAAATCGTCAATATTGTGTATTCACCATACTTAAGAAATTGTACAAACGTCGTTACATCCTGTGCGTCTGCTGGGCCCATAACATTTTGAAATTATTAGACAATATTACGTTCAAAACCATTTTTACTTCACATAGAACTGTCTCACAATACGCATACGTGTTTTGTTTTTTGCTTAGACAACACATCAGGTGCAGCAACTTAAATAAAACATGAGAACAAAGAAAAACATAACCTAATAGTTTGCATCTCCAGATTATATAGGCTATGGCTAACTTCAGCAGGCAGCCATGCTTGATCGTTGTGACGTGCACTGGCACGTAGCACTTACTTGGCCTCTTATCATACAGTAATTTCAATTTTCTTGTCTTAATTAATGTTTTTTTTTCTTTGTTGTTAATAACAAATTAAGTAAGCCAACTTAACCAGGTATAAGGATGTATACGGCGGGATCCAACCTATTAATTGGGGATGCGAGTAGAGAAATTTACATTAAAATTTTCTTTTTAATTTTAAATTTAACTTTAAAGCAAGAGAAAAGTATTTAATTTACGTGTCAATGTAATCGGATTTATATCGTGTTTGGACTCATTTCAAAGCTAATTTAATTTCAAGCAACTTTTCTAAGTAAACTTTTCTTATATTTTTCCTTCTTTGGATTATTTAAATTTCAAGTAGCCTCTTAGCTTGCTTCTCATGGAATGGGATTTTTGTGGCAGACTAGTAGTAGTCCTCTTGCTTGGAAGCACGTACAGAGAAGTGCTGGTTTTTAAAAGTTCAAATAAGCTCTGAGCTTGCCTGTGCTTGGATGGATTTATCTGGCAGGCAGGTCAGAGTTCACTCGCTTGGAGGCACGTACATGGACGTGCTGGAATGCGGGGGCTCTGCAGGGCGTTTCTCGATCAACGTGGGTGGTAGTGTCGGGCGCAAAACTCCGTGAAGGTGTTGATCCGCGACAGATTGATGATGCTGCACATCCCCAATTAATAAACAAATAAATATTTAGCTGGTATTATGAAATAAAACGCTTTGTAAATTTATCAGTATCTATGTTACGTACAATTTTTAGGTTATAAACGTCAATTAACCAGCTTTTTAGGCACGTTGGATCCTGATGTATCCCTCCACCGCTCGGCCGAGTAAGTCCGGGTGTCCGCCCAGCAAAGTTGGTTGTGTTTCATCGGAGCTCGTGACCGGTCGCCGGGAGATGGCCGGCTGAATGTTTTGGTCAGTCGAAGTGTCATGGCGGGACAGGGAGGATGTGTACGGGAGCGCTGGCGCGGGGAAGTCAAGCCTCGTGGGCGAAATCGCTCTGATTAAATTTCATCTGGTTTAAAATTTAACGCAATACGCATACGTGTTTTGTTTTTTGCTTAGACAACACATCAGGTGCAGCAACTTAAATAAAACATGAGAACAAAGAAAAACATAACCTAATAGTTTGTATCTCCAGATTATATAAGCTATGGCTAACTTCAGCAGGCAGCCATGCTTGATCGTGTTTAAAGCTAACCTCAACAGACTTGGAACCTGAGATGTACCATACTTAATTATATTCACGTCTGCACTCAACATTTTATCATAACACGTTTTGCTGGGGCCCGCACTTCCTTTCATGAATTATGTGAAGATTCAACCAAAATGTATCGTTTACAAGACTCTGCAGATCATCAACTATGTTATTGTGTATATTGACAGTGGGATTGTACAGACTGTATCGGTACATGACGTAATTTGACGACTCCCGAGACAGTTCAGACATTGTGAGATATTTTGTTATTTACATCACTACACAAGACAAACTTTGCAGTACAAATGCTCAAATAGACATTTCAGGTCCATTCTAGAGCTAAAAATGTCTTTCATTGTGCAACAAATCACAAAATACTGAAAATTATTGCCCATAAGTTGCTGTCCAAACTTATATGAAACAAAGTATATCAGCAATTAATATGTTTATACCCCGCAGCTATATTTTGAACACTTCCACGTAAATAGAAACTTTTACGTACCTTATGTTCCATTTGTTGTAGTTTGAAATATTTTAAGCACGGCTGTAGAAGTACAGGTCTGGCGGAGACAAAATGTATGGGGAGACTGGTAAGCAGGGTCATATAAGTTAGGTCTGGCAACTGCCTATCTTTCGCAATGCTTGGCCACGTGCGCTTAGTGAAGCTCGCGGCGGCTTGCGTACTACGAGCGCTAGTAGTAGGTTGACCCATCGTCTGCATTGTTATTGATAGGCGTTTTGGACATTCTCGGTTACTACAAGTTATAGAGTTTTGCAAATAACTTGTCGCATTTACAAGATGAAATTCGTTATATTGAGGTGATTTTGACACTGTTGGAATCATTATCTTTGTCTTATTTAGCGAACAATTCTAAATGACAAGTATGCCTCACGCCTGTATGCTACGAGGCTTCAAGGAATGTTATTTGGCTCAAAAACTTTAAATTACTCGTTATTTCATAGTTCCAAAGTACCCCGTTAAAATACAGTGAAGTGGCAGTCGAAGAAGATATGTTACGATTTATAACCAAAGTGTGGAAGGCAATGTTTACAATACACTTTGTCCCTATGCCCAAAGGTAGCAGTTCACAAGCGATTTAAATTTAAGCTGAAATAAATTTTGTTTGCAATTTTACTTTACCCAGCTGTTAAATCAATTTCATTATTTGTGCACTTCCAATCTTATTAAAATTATCAAAATATTATGAAAGGTGCAAGTGCTCACTCCCCCCTCCTTTTTCTCCTGAACCTACCCAAAAACTTTGAATTAATCATGTTTTGTTATGTCTTCGAGTTTACAGACATCACTTAATTTCCGATTATCACAAAACAAACACATCTGTGAATTTCTTTAAGCGATTTTGTTTCATGTGTATCAATTATATTTCAGCTTCTTACAAACTATTTGTGGCAGTGTATAATACAAAAATAAAAAACTAATGGCAATTTGTTATTCAAACAGTGTAAAATGGTTGTGTAGTTTCACAATATCCATGTAAATGGTTGGGTGAGTACGAGGTAAAGAAAGTTTACCATTGGAAATAGTTGTGGTGTGAATTAACTGGTTTAGTTGATACCAAGCCCCACAATCACCTTCCTTGTCATGTCTTTACAAGATTCTCCACCACATTCTCATTGTGTCAGTAGAGTACGTAGCTAGCAAGAATGCTTACATTCTTATTACATTTTTTCTGTAAATGACTAGGCAAGTTACAGGATGAGCTTATGTTGGACTGTGTACTCAACCCAGCATACTCTATCAACATAACCAAGGCATGAAGGTTAAACAGTGCTTGACACAATCACTTTGACATACATATTTTTGTTCAGTATTGTGAGAATATTTTTTTTTTATGGAATAGTTTCTCTTCTTTACTGGTGGTTCAGCATAAAATGAGCACTTTTGAAATCCTAGTTAAATTTTTTTTTAATTCCAGATAATTCATATTCTCCTGTTACTTCTTAATATAAACGTAGCACCTCCAGTGTTCATCACAATGTGTTGATTGTACTAAATTCAACACTTAATAATACCTGAACTCAATATAAACAATATTTTAAAATAATTGCTCTAGCCAAGGTGTTCTTTAAAAGTGATCAGTTTATCGCAAACCGCCTATGATTGTCATATAGTTCATCCCAATTTCTAGAGTTGTTTTAAGAACATTGGTTCCTATTTACACTTTTTGTGAAGACATAAATTTTTGAAATCCAGAAAGGGAGCAGATATTGTTAACCTGTCACAAACATGTGTTGAAAATTTGGTAGAGTATTGCTATGAAATTTTTTTATATTAATCAGTTCAGTGACTTCTAAACAATTGTCAATAATTAATCCTAATAAAATAGTAAAAGCCATTTTGAACTCGTATGTTAGACAGTTTTACGATATCTGCTCCCATTCACAATTTAAAAATAGTATTCACAAAAACCGTGTAAATAGGAACCAGTGGCCTTAAACATTTTGTAAATCAAAATGTATTTGATTTTATGTAATTGTGCACTGACTTGGACAGTCCTGTAGGTCATTGTATCACTCCAAACATGCCTCAAAATTTGTGGTAACTGTTTAGTTTCCTCATTTTAATTTCTATACTTACGTTCAAACATTGAGTACAGTGAAGTGCAACGATATTATTGTAAGGAAGAAGCAAATTATTGTAAAGTTAAATTACAAGAGATTAGGTATACAACATACCATAAAACATAACAGTCACTATATTTAGTATTGCAAAGGTGCACACTTGAAAACAGAATATAGTTTCTACAACTACAGGAAAGTTAAGTTAATATGAGATCTTCTCGTGTGACAGTTTCAAAGTTCTTGTAGCAGCTTGTTCCGTTACAAACTGAGAGAAATGTGGATATATAAATAATAATTTTACATCCGCAATTGGGCTAGTGCCTAGTGGTAAGTACACTCCCTCCCTGCAAAGCCAATCCTCCATTCCCTTCCTAAACCTTCCAACCCCCTCACAATCACTAACTCCTCCCGCAGTGTATTCCACTCCCTCACCGTCCTCACCAGCGTTGATTGTCAACCCTCTCCGTTTTCCTCCACACCCACTGAATCTTCTCACCATTGTTTCCTTTTCCTTTAAAAGTTCCCTTAGTTAGTTTGCAGGCCAAACTGCCCCATTCCCCCTCCCCGCGTTCGTCACCATATACAATCTGATCAGACTTTCCCTTCTCCTTCTGTACCTCAATGGTTTCCATCCCAATTCCTTCATCATGCTAAACCTAATGTTCTCTTCCTTTTCACCAACCTACTACCTCTTCCATTAATTCATCACTCATCTTGCATCTCCACGTGCAGACCCCACTCAGTGGCAGCATATTCCAACACTGGACGAACCATATTGCAATATGCCTGCTCAGATTGCACAGAGAAAAACTACTGTCTTAATTGTCACAGAAGCTTAGAAATTATTATTTGTGACACATTTAGCGTAGCTATGACAAACATGTTAGCGTCCATTTGTGGGGACAGTAAAACTTTGTGCTACTACAGTATATGATTCCAACACATTGGCCTTTTGCCACTTAGTACTCCACAATTATACTCGTCTCCCTGTGCATAACTTTGGACTAGATTTTACTGTACCCAAGACCAACATGCATAGTTATTTCTTTGTTAAGTATGTTTTCATACTGGGCTGCTTAATTGTTGTCATGTTTTACTAAATATGCACAAGTAAAAGCTCATTGTCAGATCTAGAGGCATGGGGGTGGTACTGTAATGTAGTCGAAGACTGCTCATGTTACATCGACGGTGATACCTTGTAGGGTCTAGCAGGGTGTGCATTATGTAATGTGTAGCATATAGGGATGTAACTGGCTATTACATTTTCTCTGGGTATGCTATCCCATTTCTTCTGTACCGTTACAATATGAACATTATAAGGCAAAAAATAATTTTATTTTTACTTAATTTTTCAGGCTTTGAAGGTAAGAGTGTATTACAGTAAATTAAACTTTTTTTTTCATAATGGCAAGTAATAACTTCAGTTCACTAATTTATATAATTTATTTTTAAAACAAAATAAATGAGATGCTTTAAGACAACTCAACTTTCTACTTCTTACATACACTAAGCGATGGTTGTGAATCCAGCTTTAAGTAGTCATAAAAACAAAAGACAAATGAAAATTTTGATATTAATATTTATCAAATACTTACCGTTTTTACCACAAAATTTTTTTTGCCAAATCCTATTACTGTGTCATAATTTATTGTCTACAATTTTCTCTTAACAAGGACAACTTCTGTGCTATTCTAGATTCTACGTTGTTGTGAATCCAATATTAAAAAAACCTCATGTTTATGTGTGCGTACATACGTTGAGTGTGGTAAATCTGGCTTTACAAACATTGTATATTTTAACTCATGTTTGCTCATTTATTAACTGTTGTTACTCCTGTAATGTTTTTGTTGAAGATAGGTAACTTTTGTTGTGCCCCATCCCTTGAAATTATATAAGTCCCTTTCTTAGTTTCTGTTGTACAATTTCTTAATTATGATTTTAATTTTATTATGACACAAAATCAGCGCTAAAGCTGTGATTGACATATGACAATATGAAAACATTCAAACCAAAAATGTTGTCATCCCTTTTGCCACACTTAATGTCTTTTAAGTTAAGCAATGCTCAATACAACAAGCCATTTGTTGCTAAAAATTCTTGTTTTGATCTGAAATTTGTATTTCTTGAACGTGACTTGAAATAAGCAGCAAGTTGATCCTCATTAACAGTCAATGCATAACATCCAAAATGATATAAAAACTTGAATGTAAATTGTAATTCTAATACGTTTGTTTTTTGTCTCACTTCCCCCTT
>PNEQ01099636.1:0-25651 GCA_003012365.1 Medauroidea extradentata | reverse complement strand
AAGTTGGAATACAAATTCAGTTCAGACTAGTGGTGTGCGGGATCCCGAATTTCGGGAAAAAAACACCCCTAGTTCAGACCATTAAGAAACTAATTTAAAAGTACAGATAAATATAATAATTGCTCTTACCTGCATTGTTTGTTGTTCTGCGGTGTCGTTCTTATGAGACTCAGACTCTACGGAAGAGCCAACTTCAGATATAACAAAAAATTTACTCATTGCTTTCGCCTGTTTTTCGTTTTCTCTTTCCATGTCCTTTTTTCTTTTTCTGTAAAAAGTACCCGTAGGTTTCTTCTTGTCAGCCGTGATACCACCACAATAATAATATCAAATTGGACAGTGGCGTAGGCGTGTGCATGCACTTGTCGAGTTGACCGATAGCACTAGCACTGAGACTGAGCGGACGAGCGGTGCAGTGAGCAGGCACTTACGGAGGGTCGGGGGCAGCGGGAGTAGGGTGGGGAGGGGCGGGAGGGCTTCACGTGACAGGAAAGCAGGGAAGCATCGCGCGGCGCGCACGCGCACCACCACCACATAGCCGCCAAACGATGAGTCATCGCCATCGCATCACCACCGATGCTCGCATTCGCATATTGCTGTATTAGCAAACAGAAACACTCTATCTTTTATAAAATTATAATCATGTACATGTTCATGGCGTTTATTTATGTATAAAACTATTTTGCTCAAATTAATTAAAATTTTTTTTGTATTTTTTTTTTCCGAGCTCCGTTGGCGCCACTGCTCGCGTGGCGCCACATGCGGCCGCATGTGCCGCATGGGCTTGGCGCCGGCCCTGGGTAACTTATTGTACATTTTTACAGTTTATGATGCAACAAAAATATACTAGTATTAAAATTAACGAGTATATAATATGTTACTTTTTTGGACTAATAATTTCATTTAAATGCTTGAATTGTTACATGTGACAGTCAAGTTGTAACACACTAAGGTGAATTAGGTTTAAATGGTGTAATATGTCACTGCACTGTCTATAAACGGTACCTCGGCTAAGCTACAGTAAAGTCGGGCGCATGAGACTTCTTTTTCTTATACTGGTAAATAACATTATACAAATCCTCGTTAGAAGTTCTTTTTATTCTGTTTCTCTGTCGGACAACTGAGTAAAAGTGGAACCGTTCATCCAAATTAACCATCACTGAACTTATGGACATTGAATGTTATTGCCAGAATCATTAAAATCATTAATATTTTATAAAGAACACTTTCCTCGAGAACCGTAACAAAGAGCATACGTTCATTCCTCTCCAGCCTTTCATAACCACACTCTTCTCAGCAACGAAACTGATGCTCTTTCTTCCCCCCACCATTCAGGAGATACATTGCTTGCCACTCAGAGAGCAGAGTTTCAAATCATACTACCTCACCCCCTCTAACTGTAGAAGCACGCACATGCTGCTCTTTTATCTTCCATCTCTCTCGCACTACCTTCCTTTTTGCTCTTAGGGGTGGGTAGTCTAATTTTAGACTCGGCTCGCGCCCAGTGCATACAATCCAATTGTTGCATCACCCGCCGGCAACTAATTTACTTCACATGGCTACATTCATGTACCTTACACCACGAACCAAAATATAATATCCTAAATAAAAATACATACAAACAATACACCCAAAAACAATCTGATCCCTGAAAACTTTACCGATTAAAACAAAAAAAGAAAAAAGAAAATTCCTGCAACATTACAATGGTTAAATATGTTTCTCGTAAATGTGCAGTTGCTTAGAAATATCCATGTACAGTTCAGACTGACAGTGCTATTTGTTAAGTGGTAAATATCACCTGATTCTACATACAAAAAATCTGAAGATGTTAATGTAAAAATTTGTATTATTCATATAGCAATGGTTCAGTCTTATTATAATGCTTAAAAAAAAAGGCTGTTGTTAAAATTACATTTTCATGCACTACCATCTACATCTTGCATAAAAAATAATACTTTGTGGTGGAGCTAGTGCTCAATTTGGCTCTTAAATTTATAGTGTACAATGAAGTAGTAATAGTAGAGATTGAAGTTAGTATATGTCTAAAAGAAGATTTTGAGACTTGTTAAAATATATGTATATCTACCAAAAGCAACTGGACAAGACCGTACAAACACAAAATTTGCAAATTATGCCATGTACTTCTCTTAATGATTTATTTTCATTTCCTTAGAAATATACAAACTTAGAATAAATAAGTTTTATAATAATGTGCAGGCATTAATTGATGATCAAATTTTAATTTCTTAGGTGCCCAAAAGTAAACAAATAATTTTATGTAATTACACATCAGGTACAGTAAGGTGCCAAATTACATAATGGTTACATTCTTGAATCCATTACACAATTTGATTTTTCTTACATACTATACTTGAATGCAACTTATTAATTGAAAGTAATATTTTTTTTAAAAATGTACAGGTTCTAGAAGCAATGAGGCGGTTTGTTAAACAGTAGTAGGATAATGGCGGAGCTGGCGCATGGGCTGGGGGCTGTGGAGCCGCTGATGACGCACTCTGCATGGCCGCCATGACATCACTGGCCGCCATCTTGGATTATGTCCCTGTCCGCCATCTTGTTTGACGTCACTGTCCGCCATGTTTGCTGACTTTACGTCCACCATCTTGTTTTTGGTTTTTAGATTTTCCAAATTTGGTTTTAACAAATTTGACTTTTGACTTTCAAATTTATTTTTTGACTCTCGCTTGTTTTACATCATCTGCTAACAGCCGCCATGTTTACATCGTCTGCTTGTGATGTCACATTATTTTCGACTGACACTTCTGCTCGTGACGTCATGATTCCATCGTTGGCAGGCAGGCAGCGCTGGTGTCGCACTTCGTTTTCTACGTCGTCTGCTAGGCGGCGCTGCAGTCGCCATGTTTGTTTACTTCATCTGGTAGGCGGCGCTGCTGTCGTGTGCTGGGCGGAGCCATGTTTGTTCCAATGTTTACTTCTGACGTTGGAAGGTAGAGTGCGCTAGTGTCGCTGCAGGTAAAGGTCAAGTTCCAAGTGTCTGTGTATGGGGAATTGAACCTTATGATGTTTTAAAGTTCTCAAAGTTAACTAAAAAATCCTTTGCCGGGTGCGGGACCCGAACCATCTATCTTTGAGTTAGCAGTCATGCGCTCTAGTCAACTACGCTACGAGTGCAGACATGAAATAGCAAAGTTTATAAGTTGTATATGAAGTATTAACATATATATATTTAATGCTGCATAGACATACCTATGCCAACTAATTTTTTAAAAAAAGTTATGGTTTTAAATTAAAGTTTTAAAATATTTTTTTCTTGAACTACTTGGCATGGATATGTCTTAATATATATTTTTTTAATACTCTGAAAGTTATTATTTTTTTTAATTCACATGTATATGACTAATGTATTTTTTCTAAGTTTTGACCTGTATGAAAGGTCTTATGTTTATTTTGGCGTCTCCTCTTCTCTCAGCAACCAGGAACTGTCAGGAACATCTTTTTTTTTCTTCTGTGTACGTGTTCAAAAATAAAATATATTTTAAGTGTATTTACAACGAGGCGTGTGCTATAAGTTTCAAATATACTACTTGTAACAGACGTTAGGAGGTAGCATATTTGAAAAATTATTAGAGTTTTTTCTCTGAAATACTAATACATAAAATATTAACACCTCGCTGCAAAGATAATGTTATGAAAATCATCAGTGTGTACATGTTCAAAAACAAATATATTTAAATTGTATTTACAAAAAGACGTATACAGCAATTTTCAAATATACTACCTCAAACAGATGTTAGGAGATAGCATATTTGAATTTTTTTCCCCTGAAATTCCAATGTACAAATGTTAACATCTCATTGCAAAGTGCTGTCTGAAAAAGTAAACACAATTTTGATTACCTACTGAAATAATATTGTTGTTTTTTGACACAGAAAACCATTTATAACATATTTTTTCTTCAAATTCTTACTGAAAAAATATTAATGAATTTCAAAATGTGTAGGTTAAATGATAGCAACAAGAGAGAAAATATATTTTTAATTTTCATTTCATTGTAGCTTACTTTCGTACATCGGTTTTATATCATTTGTTTCACATCTTGGTAGGGTACCATCAGAACTGGTTCATCTGATTTTTGCCGAAAAAAACAAAACAAACAAAAGTTCTGTTAACTTTACAGCTTAAAAAATAACAAAAGCATTGCCCTCAACTTTACCATCCGAACGGCTGTCTATAGCAACCATGCGCATGGTTCCCCGAGACGTTGGGACTCGGGGACAATGCAGTATACTAGCGAACACTGTTTCCTATATATTTTTTTTATTTCAGAAATTTTTTTTAAATCCCTAAAAGTGTCGCATACTGCATTGGTGTATTACAACGCTGAAAAATAAAAAAACCCAGTGTAAACACAAAGCAGAACAAAATTCGACAGCTGTAGAAACGGATGTATGAACGAGCAGAATATATAATTCAACAGCCGCACATTGTGTGTGTGTGTGTGTGTGTGACACAAAGCAGAAAAAACGCATAAACGATTAAAAAAAAAAAAAAACGACAGCGAAAGATATAGAACAGAGGAAAGAAGGCATGACGAAAACAGATGGGAGAAAAGCCCCTCTTTTTTTCCTTCTAGAGGAAAAGTAAGTCCGACTCCATAACCCACACTATTTCTGCTGCTTAAGTTACAAATTTTAATTTTTTCATTTGTGTGACTCAGATGCAGACAAGTGTAGGAAACTTCCCTAGGCAAAAGGCAATGACTTAACCTCTCCTAAGGTCAAAGGCGACAACACAGCTGCAGAAATTGTTTTTACTGATTACACAAATAAAAACATTACAATCGTAACACCCAGTTTTTTCATCAACATACACTGTCAACTAGTTACTCATCGACAACATATTTTTCCTTCATCTTTAAAATCATTATCGTTTTCTTCGCCCGGGAGAAAAGGTCATCGCCAAGAAATCCCAGGGAGGTGAAGTATGAATGAAAATCAAGGTTCGGGATGAAGGCTAGGTGAAATCGCTACAGATTTTACATGTCGCACATCATCCAGGTACAGGCGTGTTATTTAGAACACTAACCAGACCCTTTCCAGCTCAAAGATCACCACCTTCACCCGTTGGGGGGAGGGAGCAGAGAATGAAAAATTAAATTTAGATTCAACAAACGCACAAGCCTCCCCCCGGGATAAAATGGCCCTTTCCAAATCCCCAAGACAGCGTAGAAAAATGCTATTAAACTGGGAATGACGATGTTAGTGCAATCACTGTGGATTGTTAACACGCCTCATCACCCAGTGTACTAGTATTTTACTTTTTAACCAGCCCTCCGTCTCCAGCTTAGTAATGATAAAAGTATGAAAGAGGCCTGGGGGAGAAGGGGATGCGAAATCGCTTCAGATTTAAACACCCAGAGCGAGGAACTACCAATGTATCCAGACCCCACATTATCGCAACTTCTCCCAGGGACAGCTATGCAATTATGATACCTGTCCCACTCTCCAAGCTTTAAAAAATGTTGCCGATGAAAAAAATAAAGCTGCATATATTCGCTTTCCAGTCATTAGTTTGCGATGCAACAGCCTTAACTGCACGTCCATCAAAAATGTAGTCGCTCCACAAACATTGCTTGCGACGGAAAAATAATAGCATATTAAGCCATCAGAAAAAAAATATATAGTTGCTCCCACAAACATTGGTTGCAACGAAAAAGTCCACCAGGAAAAAGTATAACCTTAATTATGTGTAAAGACCATGTCGCTACCCGGACATTTTGGTAGCTACGGAAAAAAACACAAGGGCCCATCCACAAAATAAAATCACTCCCCGCAGCTTTTAACGACACATTTGAGAACAACAAAATTTAGAAAATGTATTAAGAAGACCATGTACAAAATATTGAGGAAAATGTAACCTTGTTTTTTATTCTGAAATATAACCGTGTGGTACTGTTTGTATGCCATCATCTAGTATTTTGCATTTGTCATCTTGTCATGTGAGCGCTATTTTATTGCTGCATTGTATATAAACATCATGTTTCTGTGATCGTATGTTATTAATATTGACTTTAATTATTTGCTGCTCTTTCAAAACCTTTTTATGATCATTAAAAGTAATTTTATTTTTTTAACTATTTCTTTTTATGCCTTTTGCCCTTTTAGTAACTTCCCCGCCACACATGTACGAATACATCTTGGCTCGCAGACCCACAAACTCGCTTATTTGAACCCCCGGACACTCATCTTGAAATTTCCCCTCCACTTTTCGGTTGGCGGGGGAATAGCAGGGGTGAGTGGGGGGGGGAGGGGGGTAATTACTGGTGTCCATCTCCTCAGCGAGTGTGGGATCTGCGGCCAAGTCTGCATAAAAGTCGTCAGTTTCTATTTCGTAGATAAACGAGTCTGTATCTATGTATAATAGATTTATCTTGTCCTCGTATTTTGGTTTCATGGTGTCATGGTGAAATTTGGACGGCTTTAATATAAAAGGAACCAAGCGCCAATCAGTTACAACAGAGAAAAGACTGTTCGAAGTAACCTTTGTGAAACAAATTATTAAAACATCTACATTAAAAAATAACTGTACAATATTTTAACATGTATACTAAGTGCGTTATTATTATGCATCACTTTGTAAATTCACTTCCTATCATATGTTAATCAGTAAAAAAGGCTGTTGGTTCTCTTTGAATAAAATAAAGTAGCATTTCTTAAAAAAGAACCAAGTATCTTGGTTCTCTTTGAATAAAATAAAGTACAGTAGTATTTCTTAAAAAAGAACCAAGTAACATGAAATCAACAACCTACCTTGATAAACAAACAAAAAATTCACACCGTTTTAATTACAATAATACACATCCTTCAGTAATCGTCCATTGCAAATCTAATCATTATTCGTAAAACCATCTGGTAAGTTATGTCTTCTTTATCTTGCGGAATTAGTTTTCTGGTAAAAATACCAGATGCCCTGAAAGCATAACTTATACAATATAATATGACAAATAAATCACAAAAATGATCTTAAAAGCCAGTTGGTTATGAGAAACTATTAAATACACATTTCAACATAAAACACATAAGCAGTTATTCATCTTCCATTGTGAAGTCTGCATTATTCCCAAAGCCATCTATGTCATCTTCAACCTCTGTACTGGACTGAAAGTTCTGATAAAAAAGCCAGACTCCTTGAGGTATAAGATGACGAATAGATTTTATATCCTTAAGCTTTTCCTTACTTATAGCCTTTCCTTCAGGCCACAAGGAAATTAATTTAGCTGAATGGAATCCATCTGAGGGTCTCCCTCGCCGCTTGTTTTTGATGTTAACATCAATGAAATTTTCTTGAGAATGGCTAGTCTTCATCTGAAAAACGAGTGGTTTGCATCTCTCTAATTTAATTTGACGAACTGTGAGCCAGTAATTTTATTTCCCTCGGTGTCAATCTTCCTGTTGGTGATCTCTTTCTCTATTTCACTGGTCCCTTTAAAGTCGTCATGTTGCATTTGTGTCACAACAAATTTTCTCTTTTTACGACATCCTTCCATTACCTTTATGTAGTCGTCCAAGGTATATAGTCGTTGTTGTTTTAGGGCAGATTCCACATCGCCAAAATCTGAATCATTCGGGAGGTACGTGTGACGTGAATCTAAATACTTAAGTGTTACCGAATTTAGTGAGTTTGGATCATCAAACAATGTGTTCATCATTAGTACAATTTTTATATTTCTATTCTGGCCACCACTCGAGTCCGACCACAAAATTGTGATGTCTGTCCCATTCCTTCCGAGATGAGTAACAATATGCTTTCGCAAGCTGGAACCCACTTACTGGGCACCTCTTCCTGCAGTGCCTTCAACCCAAACGTAAAAGAAACTTTTGTTTTCTTTCCCAGAGTGTATCCCAGTATTATAAACGTATATTTGCCTCTTGTAATAAATTATATTTGTGGGGATTCTAGGCAGAGGCAATGTTTTCTCCATGTCAAAACATAACGTTTCCACATTTTCACATTCCTTTGCAGTCTTCAGATCGGAATTCATGGCATCTCTTGCTTCTTCAGCTTCTGACTGATGCACATTTAACTCATTCGTAATTGTTTCCTTTTCAATGTTGCTGCAGTTCTGCATAGCTGCATGAAATCTGTCACATGCATTGCATGTATCTTTTTTCAGCTTTTTCCGTTTGATGTTAAAATCTCTGTGAAGTATCATTCTGTAGCAACTAAAACTTACTGCTCCATTTCCTCCATTTTCCTCTTTGTATAATTCATACATTTTTGATTCCGTAAGTTCTGTAATTGGTATTCTGTATCACCACTCTCTCGTCGACAGTAGTGTGATTTATACCTAGGAAACTTGTTGATGTGATCCTTAATTTTCTGGATTTCAACTGGAGGAATTCGGGGCACACCTTTTCTGTGAGTTCCTCTCTTGTCAGTTATACAATCGGAGCGAATTTTGTTCATTGCTGTGTTGACTCGTTTTGTTGATATTCCCAAGGTATGAGTAAACATTTCTCTGCAGACATTCACTTTATCCAGTTCGTATTTCCTTGTGTATTGTCTTTTGTCAGATGATGACCTCTTTCTTTTAACATTCACCTCATGAATATGTGCAGCAATGAAGGCAGTCTGGCAATCATAAGATCCTAAATTTCAATATTTCTCAAAAATTTTGTTTCTGGACTCAATAGTAACATGGTCTTTGCATCGTTTGGGGCAGTTGCAATTAAAATCATTGAATTTCTTGGGACTACAATAAGTACCTTTTACTACGAAATGAGGTTTGTTGCTGTCTTTTAGTTTTTTCCGTGTCTGACATGTTTGACCTACATGCTTTCGTTTTCTCCCCTTTTGAGGCCTACCTACTTTCTTATTTTGAGCCGTTTGTCCATCTAATTGTTCAGGTTCATCATTATTATCTTCATTCTCTTCCTCTATGTCTTTGTTCTCTCTATGTTCATTTTCATTGCCTGAATCTAAATGTGGAGTGTAGTCTGGATCTTGGACACTATCATCACAATCTTCATCATCATATGCATGATCCTTTTGACAGTATGCATCATGATCTTGAGGTGTTCTACTCTAAAGAAACACACAAGAACAAATATATTAACTTATAGAATTGTTTATCCTCAAGTATTTAAAAATCTACATTGAAAAGAACAAAACCAATTGAACCCCATTCATCCAAGATAGTAGTGTCAAACACATCTTTATGTACACCAAGGCCACTACATAACATATTGTAGAGCTTGACATGGTGTATGTATTTGCATATTAAAAAGCTGAACATAATAAATATCAAAGCAGCATCAAACAAGCCACATAAATGTATTCACATACCTTATTGTTGTAATGATTTGAGTTATTTTCAGGTGTACTGCCAATAAGAGGCCGACCAATATTAGCACAGCCATAATCATTGTTGGTGGATACAGAAGGAACTTCAAGTTGTACATCATGTGTTATTACCTGAAATAACACAATATAATTAAAAAGTAACAAACATAACACAGTAATACAATATAAGCACACTGTATAATGACGAACTTACCTCTACATGAGCTGTTTCACAGTGTTCTAATAATATTGAAGGCATCTGAAGACCATTCTGTATTACCACACTGGCCCTGGCATTGTCATTGCTGGTGGTTGCAGAAGGAATTTCATCAAGTTGTACATCATGTGTTATTACCTGTAATAACACAGATTTGATAGGATCTATACAGTGTTATTTTAATGTAGGTATTACACTAATGCAACATGAGCCTACTGAGTTTTGTCATACTAACCTCTACGATGTGAGCTGTCTCCCAGTTTTCTGATATTCCCCATGGCACCTCAAGAACATTCTGTATAGTCATACTGACACTCTCATTTTCATTGTTGGTTGTCGTAGAAGTAGCTTCACCAATATTATGTACCTGTAAAAATACAGTTTTTTCACATGTAACTAGAGCATTTAATAGTAAAAATTACAATACAGCAAGCCAAATTATTTGTTATACCAAACTAACCTCTAAATCTGCTGGCTTTTTGGTTCCTAACAACTTTGACGGTATTTGAAGATCATTCAGCTTCTTTTCTCTCTCTTCATTGTTTCTTTCTGTACCACTTGCCAATTCTACCATGTATCTCCCTCTTGGCATCAATCCAGACATCTTTAAAGTTTACGACACATCTATTACTTCTTATTACATTCCAACAACTGTTTGTTTTCACAATTACTGTTTACTTTAAATGGTGCCAATCACCATAATATCACATGGTTCTGTTTAATCAAGGAAGCAAACTTCACATTACATTATCTTTAAACAGAACCAACCACCAAATATCACTTGGTTCAGTTTAAATAAAAGTAGGAAACCTCTATGCAAAATGGTTGTTGGTTCAAGTGCTCACTGATAGCAGCCATGCCTAGATGTCGCTTGGGTCTATTTATTAAAAGCATTTAGTGTGTTTCATGCATTCAGGTATGGGTGTATCTCAAAAATGTAAAAAATGTCGCTTGGTTCCTTTTATATAAAAGCCATCCATTTATACATAAGTGTTTTTGAAATATCTAATACAGTGAAGCCTGCATATATGGGTTTATCAAATAAATTTTTTTTCTTCCTGCATTTTTAATAGTGATAAATTTTCCACGTAAATGGTTCGGCATTTAAATGTAGGTTTGGCAATTAGTTTCTTGACTCGCTGCTCGCCAGTTCCATTACCTGTCTCTTTCTTTTATTTTCGATTAATTTACCAAAAACTGCATTGTTTTTTTAATGATTTGAAGATATCTTTCTCGAAGCTGTTAGTTGCTGCCTGTACTCCGTATTTAACTGTATGCAAGGTTCAAGCCATTTTTCCTATGTATTTTTGTAATTTTTAATCCATGGTTGACTGTCTGCTTCAGTGTGACGTAGTGTACAACATAATTTTCTTTTTTCTGCAGTGTGGTAAGTAGCTTTGTCTGTTTTGATCCGGGCGGGCATTGGCTGACGGCTAAAAACGGCATCTCTCTGTGGGCTTCGTGAAGTTCGGCGGGATACTTTACATCTACCTCCAGTATGTAGTCGAAAAGTGCGTCGTCGGGGATGGAGGTAACATATATTTCAATGTCGACCCACTGAAAATGTCGCATGGGCAGGGGCTGAGACATGGCCCACCCATACAAATTATTTGCGTCTACATACTGGAGGTAGGTGTGGGGCTGGCTGTCATCGTACGTGGCTGGCAGGTACTTATTGTTAGCCTTGCTGTACCGTTTTGTATACTGAGCCACGCCCCCTCTTATGCCCTGTTCAATAAATAAATACTTATCGTAATCAGTGAGAAGCTCTAATTGTACTTTTCTTTTTTTCAGTATAGCATCAAACACGAATCCGGGAGCACCTACGTAACGGACACAGTCGAGGCTATAAGCAGTAATACATAATTTTCTAAAATTTTCGAACACGTCTGAAAGTAATAACACGTCTGTCTGTAAGTATATTTTTGCATAATCTTCTAACGTTTTGCAGTTGAATTCTTTCCAAACTTTTGTGGCATGATCGTAATCTTCTTCGCTGATGTCTGTGTCCATTAGTTTGTTGTAAAACTTGTCGCTGGGGGCAGCTGCGTCTCTTCCAGTTTCTTCAGGCTGTCCACGTAGTCCTACGGGAAGACTCCTTTTCTGGTCACTAGATCCATTTCGTCATTATTAAATGTATTGCTTGTGTTTCTAAATTCACTTCGTGGCAGGTTGTCGACTAACGTGGCGAGGCTTGCAGACATTAAGCGGAATGTGTCGATAAACTGAATGGAAAATTTCTCCCCCAGCGACTTTGAGAATGTAATCAATTTTTCTTCCGTATGCAGGATAATGAATATTTCCTTTTCGTCGTAGCCTAATTGTTTGACGATAAAGTTTTCGTCATAAATTAAATAGTGGAACAGCACTGGCAGTTTTTGTGGCCTCCGTCGCAGCTTGTTGCAATTATTACATGCCGGGCCCTTGTATTTTCCTGTGAAGTGGTTGTGATCCATTACTTTTCCATTTTTGTCGGTAAACTCATCTTCACAGTAGCAGCATGTGTCAGCCATGAGGTGGTATAGTAATTGCAGGTTATCGACGGGTTGCATTGGTTCGATTGTCTCATAAATTTCCGTTACTTGGTTTCCTATTATTTTGATGTCTTTAATAAATGTTTCTTCGGCATTTTCTCCGGTATACATAATGAGGTTTCTTGGCAGGCTAGCAGTCTTGGCGGAAGGTATCAGTTCATTGTCTATTTATATATGTATGCAGTAGCTGTAGGCTTCGTGTTTCTGGTATGAAAACGTATATGATGTTGCTGGGTCCGGCTGACGGGCGTGAATCGGCACGAGCATGGCCTCAAAATCGGAGTAAATTACGATTGGCATCTTGTCGCCGTTGTGGAAATTTTTAAATTTAAGAACTGGGTGTTTTCCGTTCTTCTCGTGCTGCAGCATCTCGACTCTTGCAGGGGCGTGTGGCTTACAATACAACTTGTGTTCTTTTAATATTTCAGCACCACTCTTGCCTGTTATTCTAGGTATATCTTGATACATTTTGAAACACCTCTTGCATATGTGAATTTTATGTTCATGCCCTGTCATCTGTTTTCTTATAAGTGCTGAGAAATTTTTAATATAACAATAATGGCTGTTTTTCTCCTCGGTTGTTAGCAGCAGTAAATCAAAGTACGTTTCTTGTTCCTCGCTAGTTACTCTACGTGGGATTACTTGATTTTCGTCATTTAAAATAAATATATTTATTGAATCTCCCGGATTTTGCTTTTCGAAGATTTTTGTGTGGTGCAGCGGTGTGGGAAAATCAATATTTTGAAAATTAAATTTATCTTCTAATTCTGTGTATATCTTATTTACGCGCTGCACGTCGTTCCTGCTAACATACCGTGCCAATATCGCCCATTTAAAGCACATGTTGTCCTCGTTTTGTGGATTTATGACAGCGTGTTTTAACTTAATATCTGCAGGAAGCTCTATATATAGCTGGAAGCTCTGCTTGGCACTAGCTTGTTGATACGCAGCTGTAGGCGTCGTACTACTTGTAGTGTCCAACCAGAGCCCCGAGACATGTATTTGTGCTCTCCTGGCATATTTACCCTATGCCGGCTATCACAGCTTCCTCAATGTCGCCTTCATTGTAGAGCGGTACATTTTTTGTTGTAAAAGTCCTGTTGTCGTGATCCTGATCATGCGGCTCAGGTTTGCCATAATTACATTCTAAAAATATATTGAATGTAATTGGTCCGTTTTCAGCTACTTCTTCCTTTAGTTGGTTAACAAGGTTTTGTTTAATGTCATCAAGGTAGCTGCAAATATCTGTGGTGACATCGCTCGTGTTTTCAGCTATGTAAGTTTTCAAATTGGCTCTGAATGCTGTCTCTGCTAATATTAAACCATGGACGCTCGCGGCTCCTAGCCCAACTGTAATGCACGACCTTGCTTGCTACCTGCCGCTGTACCTGGGGGGCGGAGGGCGGGTCTACGCGAGCCTTCTTTGCGGGGGGCGGTGTGGGTCCTGTACATTTCTTAACGTGTGCCTTTAATTTGTCTGCCCTAGAATAAGTTTTCCAGCAGTTATTGCATGTATGTACTAACCTATTAGTGTTAAATGTGCAGCCTCTTTCGTGTCTGTGTGCGTTGCTGGTATTTTTAAAAGCGGAATTGCAGAATTTACAATTAAATGTAGCTGCCTGCTGTGTCGTACCTGTGCAAGATCTTTCGTGTCTGTTTAGGTTGTCCTGACATCAAAAGTGTGTGCCACACTTGTGGTAAATGTTGTTCATGACATAATGCGACAAGAGTCAACATGCACTTCGAACTAAGTTTTTGCGTAAAGTAAAGCGCCTATTGCAGAAGAAACAGAAATATTGTGGGGCTGGAGTCGGACTCACCAAAGCTGAAGAATCGGTCCCAGATTTGACGCCGGAAGGAAGAGCAGAGGAGGAAGGAGAAGAACCAGCGACGCGTCTGCTGTCCATAACTGTCTTGATAGTTGATCAGCAAGAACTGAAACAATAAGGCACAAAACATGATAAGTTATATGTCGTCAATATTTATGACCATTTAGGAGTAGGGTGAGAGGCGGGGAGAATCAACAGCTATGTCTTTAGAAATTGTTAAAATTGATTATAAAATAAAAAACAAATATTAAGTTATTATACAAAATATTTTAAATTTACTGCATTTTAAAAGTGCTATTAACACATTAATTTGTATTAAGATTATTATTGCTTGTTAGAATGTGATATTTAAAAATTGTTTACTGAATCAAATATTTTAAAAGATCTTTAATACATGCTAATAACACAAGCATTTTGTTAAGATAGATTGTCAGAATTAAAAAAACTCCCCGCTTAGGTATAGGGTACAGAGATGATTTATAAAGTGTTGTTAAGTACCATAAGATAGCGTACAGGTAACTGAAGTGGTTAGCGACGAAGATTGCTAACCAGGCTTGCGGAACTATGACGAAGGTCAACCCACGGAGCTTCTAAGCAAGCGACGACCCCTAGGAAGGCACCATCAATGTTAGTATTTTGCATAATAATACGTAACAGAAAAAACGTACGCACACAGTCATACATAAAACATGCATTACAGACGTGTGACAGAAAAGAGGCAGTCATACAGAAAAAAAGAGCATGCATAGTCATTCTGAAAAGCAAGCATACAACAACCAATATACTAACGCGTAAAAGCTTCCGGAGGCTAACGGGATGAATATTTCGTGAAGGCCAGTAAACGGGGGTCTTAGTGAGGAGAGATAACATCGCTGCCCCGCGAGAGCCCTACAATCTCGTCAAACCTGTGTAGTGTTCAGGCCGTACATAAGCAACGGTATTATTCTTCAAAACTAGACTGTTTCAGACACACATACACAGCTATAAGCTCGAAGAGTTTTGCAAATAAAAATATAACAAGAACACAGCAACGGTGGGAAAAACTGCATGACGGTATGTTGCTAATATACTATGCGCGACATGATTGTATGAATTATGCGGCAGAAATCTTGACACGTTATCTCTCATTTAATAACTGTAGTGGATATGTACAAAATGAATTTATAAAACTTCGCTTTGGAAATGTATCTATAACAGTCATTTCTAAAATATGCAAGAACGTTTCACGTAAACTACAATGTGATAAAAAAATATTTGAACTGTAGACATGTGAGAGTTAACAAAAATGTTAAAATTCGCAAATTTATAACATTTCGCTTTGGAAATGAATCTATAACAGTCATTTATTAAATATACAAAAACGTTTCACGAAACTCCAGTTCGATTTTTAAAAAAATATTTGAACTGTAGACATGACAGTGTTTAAAAAAATGTTAAAATTCGTGAAATGATAAAATTATGCAGGAATTGAGCACATTCACTTACCTGTACAAAAGTCGACTTGAAGAAGAGCTGACAGCAGACGCGATACCTCAGCGATGTAGCAAAGAGCTGACGTGATGGAGAAGACTACTAACACTGGCGAGAACGAAATGTACTGCACGAGTGTTGGCGTAGGAATAAGACAGATTTTAGCCGATCACGCTTATTTATAACTTCCCGAGTAATGCTATTTTCCAACATGGCGGAAGTAGAAAAAGTTGGGCGTGGTGCTTCTCTATAGTGTTCTGGAAAAGTTAGCTGCTACGCCATGCAGGGAGGATGGGTGGGGTGGGGAGAACACATGCCCGCTCGTGACCCCGGATGTCGTAAAGTCCATCTTCCCCCGGTAAACACATTCCTCCCGGCCCCGTATTGTCTGAACTACATTTATAAATCATCCAGGAACTGCCTTACCCTGCAAACTGTCATACATAAAATTCCCTTATAAGATATATTTTTACTAAACAATTATTTCTCTTGCCCTTTATGTTAAACATCATATACTTTTTTGTTAATATAATGGAACCATACTTATGTGTCTGATATATGTCACTGTTTTAATTTAAAGTTATTTGACCAACACTTTTTTTTCAATTTGAATTAATTTATATTTTGAATTTCTGACCTAACATAATTGTCTGCTAGCTCTGAGTTATTTTCATCAACAGATTTCTTATGTACGTTATAGTGTTAAAAATACGACAGTCAATTCACAAATACTTGAAATTATTATTTTTACATTTCTGCCGAACACAACCTTCTGATTTTAACAAACAATTTTTATTGCAGTCAATCAACACTGAAGTAACATTCTGTTATGTTTTACTGAGTAGCAGTTCTTATTGTAGTTTCTTTTTAAATAAATCAACATTCAAATTTTTACCCTAAGATTTTATGTTTGAAAAAAAAAACAGTGACAAGGTTTGGTAAATGAAACATTGTATTTCATAAACATGTTTTTATACAATCAAAAATTACAACTTTTCAGTTCATACATTTTCTTTCCCCCGAGTGCACACATAGTCTCTTTATTTCCCGAAAAAAAAAATACTTTTTTACATCTTTGGCAACGTCGATGATAAAGGCACCAACATATTCGGACAATATTTTGTTTATAATTTCTTTAAAACACATTTTAAGGACGACTGATTGTATTTTTTCCTCCAGAAACGTCTCGTCTACTACAAAGACAGGCGTAGTAGATTCATCACTAGATGGAGCACACACAAGATCAGGCAGCTTCTTCTTGGTCGAGGTAGCTGGTTCGTTGTCATTTTTCTTACGTTTGGGGCGTGCAGCCACAGGTTTCTGAAGGTCTACGGCTGGCAACTGAGTACATGCTGCTGCTGACGATCTAGTAGATGTAGGCTATAGAATTGACATCGCAGACAGCGGCACAGTGGGCGGTGGCATCGTCTTGCAGTCCAGAGCGTGGAGCGTCTTGTTATTTTTTGCGAATGCAATCACTTCTTCCGGCGAACACGGTAGCTTTGTTTTGTTATGTAAATAATGCACATAACATTGACCATATGTAGAACAGTCGATGATCTGCTGGCTGGGCTCGTAGAGTGATGCTTAATGCGTAAACAGCGTATGAAACTGGGAGTCACATTCTTCTGTAAAAGTCTGTAAAAGTCCGTTAGACCAGTAGGAATAGGTTACCTTGCTCAAGCCAGGTTCGACACTCACGTAGTGGTTAGCTGGGTGAAATGCGTTCATCTGGTCGTCACGGTAGTTGGCGAGCTACTGAATTATACTACTGCTAGTTTTGTCATAATAAAAATGATGTCACACTACTGAAATATTCCAGCAAGTAACTGGCAAAGTCTGGAAAAGGTCACAAAAAGCTTCATAACATTTACACCTACTTCTACACACAGATTCACTTTCAACAGTAGCTTCGTTATGGTCCATTGTTTTATAAATTTATCTTCATGCAGTCTCTTCCTGTTTATATAGATGACAGACTTCCGGCGCACATGGAAAGTCCCACACGTCTCCGTCAGCTAGAGTCCAGTGTCGAATCCCGTCACATAGTTCACTCCAATAACATTCATTTTTAGAGTTGGTGTAGCATAAACAAAAATCAGTCCACTCACCGTTTATTTCTTCACTCAGCAGTTCGTTGCTATCTGCTTGCGCAATAACACCATCACAGCACGTAGGCACTTTGCTGTTTGGACGTAGATGATAAATCACACACCTCGCCTTGTTGTAGCCGGGTAGAACTTCTTTGTGGAACTCTTCGCTAAAATCGAAGTAACCTCTCATGTGATACGAACCATTGCACACTTCAACTTGCTCGTAATTGAATGTCGGTTTGTAGATAACTCTGCCGTAGCCCACAAAATATTCTTCATAGTTGCGAACGTGAGCAGGATTGAATGGTACATAGTATCTTGCATCAAACATACTTGCAGCTGCGGTAGATGTCTTGTCAGCTCGACGAGTAGACGGCGAATTGTCAAGTAGACTTCACAGGTGAGCGTTGAACATTGTGTAATCCATGTCGTCTTCCCCTTGTTCAGGATTGTGGTGTGGTGAACTCCATTGCAGTGCTCCGTCCATCTTGTCACGTTCATGCTGCCGGTTCTCTTGAGTTCGTAGCCGATTTTCTGCGTAGACCACACTTGACGTAACATTTCTTCGTCCGCTTGCAAAATTAAGGCGCTATTAGACTCTGGTAGTTTGGTATCTGGGCGAATGTAGTAGACGGGGCAGGCGATGAAACAGCACGGAACAGGAACTAGTACCATGCAGTCTTCAGTCGTAAGTCGTATTGTAGCACACGTAATGTTCCAATCCATTACAAGACTCTATTTGCTCAGGGAGGCCTTCAGGCTTAAAATGTACTCTTCTATAGTCGATCATGACATCACTGTACTTGTGAACGTCCAATGGATTAAATGCCGCGTACATTGACAAAATGTGCGCACTCGGGGGGGAAAAACTGAACTCTGACTTAAAAACTTTTTTAAAAATCACGAAAAGTCAAGTACGTGCATTGCTTTTCCATTTCCCGCCATCTTCATGCCTCTGTACGTTATATGTATGAGAGACGAGTTCAAAGATTCCATTTCCGGTTCACTTAACTTGCTTGTGTACCGCTTCGGGAGATGAACGCAGGAGCCGTCGTCTAGAGTACACGTCACACTTTTCCCATATGGCGTGTCGATGCGCTGGAACTGCGTAGCGATGTAATTTTTGCCTATTTCCAAATCGGCAAGTCTCTTGAAGTGAACATCAGCATTGTTGAGTTTTTCAAGTAGAGCGGCCATGTCTTGATAACGTGATGTACTCGCAACTTCACAAAAATACTAACAAATAATTTACCATGCTTTCAGGGTTCTTTTTATACCGTGATTTCCTCCCACCTAGTTATTAAGAAAACTTTTTACCGTTACATGACTTCAGTTTCACCACGCGTTGTTTATCGTCTCGTCCCTGCATTCCAACGTCCATTTTCTTAACAAGTGCGCGTTCAAGCAAGAACATGCCATAGCCTGCTCGCAAGTACTGCATGTGTGATTAATATTCATATAAAGATCTTTTAATTTTCTTAAATATGGACACTCGTACATTGTTCGCAAGTCACAAATTTGTACGTCATCATTGCAATGGATTGAGAGCCAGCGTTCTTGCTCTACCCCGGCTACAAACACAACTCTTGTCAATTTCAACACTGAATAGTTCACTGATTATGCTTCTAATTTTCTCATATTCTATATCACCATCTAGCCATTCCAACCCGTGGTAATGTTTTTTTAACCAGCGATTAGTAATTTTACTTTTTTTTATCTAGTAATTGCCACGAAAACGGCGGTAGAAATTTACACGTCACAGTACTACGGTCCGTGTAGGCTATACTAAGTTCTTTAATTATGAATCCAATTTGAGACTGGAAGCCTTGAACATTGACGAACATGTCGAACACTTATTGACAACTGACTGCTGGATCATACTTAAGTCAATATTTTAACAACTCTATCCCTGACGTTATACATGGCTAAACAGTCATGAATAATCATTGCATAAACATTCGTATTGGCGGGTAAATTTTCGTCCGTTGTCATTTCTATGTGCAGATCGGTAACACCCTATTTCAACTGATCGTCTTGTCTACTGACAATAACACTAGCAGAGGAGCATCGCGAGTATACTCACTGGGTTAGAGTGTTGGCAAAGGCGCCAGATCATAGAAACTTTTTTGAAAATCTGAAAACATCTGGTATACGAACATGTACGAACCATAGGTAAAATCGACATTCAAATCTCCATACAGGAAACATTCAGAGTTAAAAAATATTTTATCGTTTTTAATTTTTACGTGATCGAATTTTGAGCAATCGGCCTTAATGGTGTTCTGTTTTCCCGTCTGAAAAGATAGTATAATGTAGCATAGTTTCTCGGCAACAAAACTACTTTTAACATTCCAATTCACATTTGTAGACTGTGGAACATTGGGATACAACTCTAAAGACCATGTTCTAAAAGCTACGTCTATGTTTCTACCCTTCTCTACATATTTTAGAAACTTTACGTGTTCTGAAATCTTTACTTGAACATGCGACAGTAACCATTCTATGCTACGTAAAGACAAAAATACTAATTCCGGGTTGGCGGTAGTATCCAAGATGACGTTTGTTTGCGTGTTCGCTAAATGTATGACTAGTCCTTGCTTCGAATTAATTATTATATGCCTGTAATCTTCAGCAAAATCTAGCAGCATCGATAAAGGCACACAAATTTCAAATTTTCCGCCATTGTAAACAGGAAACGTGTAGTTATCTTATATACTCCAGTCGGACATTTTCGCTGCAGGCAATTGATTTCGCGTTAGAGAGAGATGCCGAGGTCTTGGGTCGAATCCAGTTCGACTCCATTCAATTCATATGAAATACGCTGAATGAAGCGTAGTATACAGTTTTTAATTATTTTTGCAGTTTGGTTATTGCGCCGCGAAATCTAAATTACGAATTGCAGGGGGCTGTATAAATATCTGAATTTTGAATGGGGATTCGAACCTCTGATGACAGAGGGTAGGGTGCCGGCAAATATGAAACGTAGGAATGAAATTCTGTTTTAGTAATTGTATCTTCATAACCTACCGCCTGCTCTACATTAAGTATTTTCATGTCCATTTTTCTCACGGAAAATCCTAGTCTTTTCAGATAACGTACGTTTTGATGTGTTAACGCACCGTCTGCATGTAATGAACTGAACTGCGATTTCTTAGTCCCACATGGTTTTATATTATTCTTAAAATTCAACCCCATCTTTTTTCGAATGTAATCGCAGTGTAATTACTTCGTCGCGAAAATTATTAAGCCGATCTTCTTGATCTACAACGCGAATGGTAATTTCTTGCATGTTCTTCGCGGTGACCGGAGCATAAATAAGCGTTTTAAATACTTTTACCAACTTATATCCTGGAGAAAATTCATGCAGTGTCTGACTAGGTTTGCCGTTAAGATAGAACTCGCAAACCAAATTACATGTTATTCGTATTACGTTTATTGGTAATATAGAAACAGGAGGTGTGGATTCGTGCAGTTTGCCCGCCTCATAAATTTTGTTTTCGTAACCAAGCAGCGTTGCTAGCGTATCTTGTTTTCGGAAATCAATGTCCGCACTGCAAATCATTTCACATTTAAAAGTATTGGGATTTTCACGTAGTATAAGAGAGACGTAGGGCAGTAAGGCACGGTTGAGAAATGCAGCTATGTCATCGATTTCATAAGCGCCCTCGGGTAAAGTTATTTCTTCTGGCTGTGCCGCGCCGGAGACTAACACATAACGGAATGTCGCATTCTTATGACCTACGTTCGGGACGGAATTGTACATTTGGAAATCCGTCAATGCTACTGACCACGCCCCGTCAAGCTTCAGCGTAGGAAAATTCTCCGAACGCAGCTCAGAACTATTAGCCGACAGAATCAAAGTTATCGACATTTTTGATGTCTTGCAATAAATTACACACACTTTTATATCAACTCGAAAGAAATCTCAGGCATAGGTGACCACAATTGTATTCGCTGGGCTGATGTTCCGAAAAGTAGTTGTAAGTTAATGTAGTGCCACGCATGTATTGTTTAAATTCTGGAAATGGATGTCAATTGCCAAAACTATCATAAAAGTAGTAGGATATAGTAGGTGCACTTTGGTGGGGCATGGGGTCGGTGCTCGGTGCCTCGGCCGCCATATTGTCCGCCATCTTGGCGGCCATTTTGTCGGCCATCGTCGACCATTTTGTCGTACATCTTGTCGGCCATCTTGGATTGTCGACCATTTTGTCGGCCATTTTGTCGACGATGTCCTTTCTCTCGGCACCGAAAGACGACACCATATTTTCATATCATCAGTCTCTCTCTCTCATGGCACCGAACATCGACGCCCTCTTTCCATGTCATCAGTCTCTCTCTCTCTCTCGGCACCGACGACACGACGCCCTTTCTCTGCCATGTTCTCTCTCTCTCTAATGGCACCGGCGACATGACGCCCTCCCTTTGGATGACGTCACGTCCACCATTTTGTTTTCGGGTACATTGCCCATCTTGTCGTGCAGTGTCTCCATATTGTTTACATTTTCGTCAGTCACTTGTTAACTTGGCATTTTTTCCCTGTGCATCGTCTGCTAGACTTCGGGGATGTTTGCTTACATAGTTGACTGCTAGGTGGCACCAGAGTTGACAACATGTTTTCATCACTGGCTACTAGGCAGCGCTGCAGTCGACAACCATGTTTGTTCCAATGGTTACTTCGTTGTCTGCTAGAGTGTGCTAGTGTCGATGATTTTAACATCGAAGTCATATGTGTTGGTATATGGCGAGCTCGACCTTATGTCTTATTTTTTTTTTTTAAATTTTTTGTGCACTAAAAATTCTTTCGCCGATGGTCAGGATCGAACCATGAACCTTGTGTCCCTGGCAAAAACACGCGTCCTTCACCTCTCGGCTAACAGTGCAATAGCAATGGTGTGCTGTTCAAATGTGGTATACATAAAATAACTTTTGTTAGTGACGGATAGTCAGAATCATAAGTTTTTTTAATGTTTTCCTTTAATTTCAAATTTTATAGCATGCCTAAGGCTCAATATTTTACATTATTTATTATTTTTTCCCATATTACCATATGACAGAAAAAAATGTTTATATTTCTTATTGTTATCTAATTTATGCAATTATTTTGTTAAACATTTTTCTTACTAGCACATAACCTATAGTATTCACTTTCCCAAAATACTTCATAAAAGCTTTGGCATACCTATGTCTAGTAGTTTTCACATAAAATTTATTATTTCCCCACTTATGAGAATACTTTGGAAATAATTACTAATCGTTTTATAGTTTCGATAGAAATGGGAATATGACTAATTTTTACTTTATAAATACATGTATATTTGATACATCAGTATCTCTAAAATTTTTATAATAATTATTACCTTATAGTAATATATTTTAATACATATTTTTGTCATTTATTACTTTGGTATATATCCTTGTCACATTAAAGTTCACATTTGTCATTTGTTTCAATTTACTTTAGGTTAATATCTTTGGGTGGACCTATGCTTTATTGTTTATAAAATTTTGTGTATTTCCCCATACCAGCATATGGTTTAATATTTTTAGCTTTGATTAAATAATTATTTATTTTTATGTTTATTTATTTGTTAATATGTTTTGTTAATAGTTCATGATCACAATCCAAAAATTACTCACAATGGGTTTAGCATATCTTATAGATTTATATGCATTTTCTTGAGACATAATATTTTTTAGTTTAATTTTTTGCACATGTTATCATATGTTGGCAAGTTTTAGTCATGCTTTATTTCTTATCAGTATCATTTTCGTAAGGCAAAGGTACGTCAAAGGATTTTCTTAATTTATAAATATATTTATATTGTATATACTTTTTTCCTTGTAGCAAACCTATCTCTTATTATATTCTTGTCATACTATAGGACATTTTATTTGATATAAATTTTTGGCACAACTTATTTTAAAATCATTTCTTCTCTTGAGTCATAATTTATCCTAACACCATATATATAAATTATATTCTTATCGTAGCTATGCATCATTTGATTTTGGTTATTTTGCTAGTCATTTGTTTATATCCACGATCTTGTTTCAATCAATTTCGTCGTAATATTTGTATAACCAGTATCTTGGCTTGTAGGTAGTGTTGTAGTCGACTGGCTTTCTTTCCTCACCTTGCCTGGTATATTCGGCTTATGCCGTCAGCCATTTACGTTTCTAGCACAGTCCTGCCTTTATGTTGTTAAAGAAGATGTTGTTTAACATGTGTACGGGACGTTGTCCTTATGAGCATATTTAAATTTTGCTTATACTAAAATTTCCTTTGGCAAAAGTAAGATTCGAACCATCAAAACCTTGGAACTACCAGGTTCAATTTTATCGATAAGTATCGGCCTATTAGTTAAACGTCTACCACTACATAATTACTGTATATTCCAACCACGAATTCAGAAATACGTACTTATATAGCACATTTCCTATTATAATATGACGAGGAAAACTAACGATAATTGTCATACTAATCAATATTATTTTTAGAAATTCATAGTTTTTTTAATTACTACTACCGATACTAACCAAAGTGTAGTGCATAGATACAACTTTAAAAAGTCTATTATTAATGTATATTATCATAGTTATTTTAATACATATCTGAAAAACTTTATTTTTTGATGCTACTACTAAATTAAAGTAATATGTACAGATACATGCTATCACATTTTTTGTGTATGCCGGCCTTTGCAATCGTACTATGAAAAAAGTTATTTATTTGTACTATGGCATTTGGTAATAATAGATATCAAAAAATTATGAAGCCCTTTGTTGTCAATGAACTTTCGGAAGTCAATATTTATTTGTCTTTGCTGACACTCAGCAAACTCAGATACGACATATGACTTTTTTTTACTATCTTAGTTATCTATCCATTAGTTATTCACATTGTACACTGAAATTAATACCTTATACGACTTACTCAATATTGAAAAACTAAGTAATAAATAGTAAACTTCCAATGGGCATCATGGCATAGTAAATATATATGCGTGTCCGGTATTTCATTTAGCAAGAGCTGTAACACAGTACACAATTAATATCAAATAGTTCTCCATAATTTAAGTGTTCTAAGCAAAACTTTTTGTATAATTTACGTTGACTAATTTTACCGTTGACAGCTAGACTTTTATTTTTTGTTCACGACCAAAGCGTAAATAGCGATCCTTACTGTTAGTGATGTTGACATCAGTTGAGTCATTCAGCGTAGTCTTCATAAGGTAATTTTCACTATGTATAGTAGGCTACATCGTTAAAAAAAATGTATTCATATCGGGCGTACACAACTTTATTGGAGCTGTATGAACTGAAGTAAAAGGATCAAGTATCTATAATTTTGTAAGTAGAAAAATCATCACTACAAATTGTAAAAATCCTTATGATGCAATCAGTATTAATTTCGTGTAATATGTGTCTAAGCATAGCCAGTCTTGCAAGAAATAAAGCTAAAAATATAATTTTGTCAGATTGTAACTTTGATTTATATTTTTAAAAAAATCTTTTCACGTTTATGAATATTTTACCCTTTTAAAAATTTTTTTAGGAAGAGATGCTCTGTATTGAACTAGAGATAGAGAGGTCAGCTATGGCTTATAGTACTGAAAACGGTTTAAGCTTTCATCTGTTGAAAGCTAAGACTTTTTTTCGATTATGTGTTGTCTATTTTAGTACATAGTGTCACAGTTATGCGCATCTGAAAATAACTGAGCCACACAATCTGATAAAAATAAATTAAAATACCGTTGAGGATTATTATTATCAGAAGAGTATTTCATGTATCAAATGGCGGTGTGTTGGAATTAACAGGACGAGCTGAAACATAAGTACCCTGAGAAAACCCTCCAACCAGCTCATGTCAAAAATTTTCGGACCAGTCCCCTGACGAAGAATCGAACTGAATCACTTTTATTGGAGAGGCGAGTGATTTGGTCATTGCATCATCATATCCTTTATTTGAATGTTTACTGTGTTGTGGTAATTGTAATGATTGTTAGTACTTACAGTTTGCGATCAAGGGTCAGCGATCCACGTAGGCAGGAGACGAGACTATCTCCGTCGACGGCAAACGTCCGACTGAACGACTTCGCACAGGAACAGCGAGTTAATACCTGCCTTCCCTCCCTGGGACAGGGAACATAATTGATAATTCGTCCACAAGGAAGGGGA